>PITA01008374.1:19253-84988 GCA_004023965.1 Spilogale gracilis
CTCGTCTGCCTTTTCAGAAACTGACATTAAGTAAAGTCTGATACTTTGGATGTCGATGCGTAGATTACTCAATATAACTGAGAAGTGAAGTTAAATGTTTTAGTTATGCTTATTTAAGGCATAGCTAGCAAAATAACAGTAGACAGTGTATTCTTTTACAGTGATGAACAGAAGGATTCAGCATGAAGTGCATTTTAAAGAATAGTTAAATACAATGATGGCATATATACCCCCTGAATCAGATGTTATCAATAATTGCTTGGCTAAATATTGACTTTTATTCTTACCCATAAGAATAATTTTTACTTTCTCACCAATTTAATTTTATGTCTGCACAAAATAATACTTGCCTCTTCCTTTTGCTTCTCATCCTTTGCAATGGATCTTGCTACAGGTGCTACAGCTACTTCACTGTAGATCCAAAACTTTTAAAGCTATCTATTTAGCTTCTGAGGGATGATTCTGATTTGCTTTTTCTTCTAGAAATACCCTGCAAGGGAAAACCCAGCTGCTCTCTGTGGGTTTGTTCTGTTCCATGTCTTAGACAGACACAACCTCCCTCCCATCCTCCCTCTCTCCCTCCCTTCCTCCCTCCTTCCTTTCCTCCCTCCCTCCCTTCCTTCATTCCTTCTTAGTTTCTTCCTTCCTTCCTCCCTCTCTTTCTCCTCTCTCTCTCCCCCCTTTTCTTGTCCCTATCATAATCAAAGCAAAATGAAAAATGAGCTTCATTGTGGAAGGCTTGTCTTGGTTGTGTTAAATCCTGTGAGTAGTTTCTCTTCTAGAGGAAAGATTATTTCTCTAATCATCCCAGTCACTCCATTTCCTTCCTTGAAACTGGGACATGCTTACCCTTTTCCCAATTTATATTATTTTAACACATATTTTTAAATAAACATGCACCATTTTAAAAAAAACAGGTACACATTGATTTTTCATATATAGCAGTTTAGGTAAATGTTTGTAAATCAAATGTTTATAAAATGCAAGCTTAGGGCACCTGGGTGGCTCAGTGGGTTAAAGCCTCTCTGCCTTCTGCCCAGGTCATCATCTCAGGGTCCTGGGATTGAGGCCTGCATCCGGCTCTCTGCTCAACGGGGAGCCTGCTTCCTTCTCTCTCTCTCTGCCTACTTGTAATCTCTATCTCTGTCAAATAAATAAATAAAATCTTTTTAAAAATTTGCAAGCTTACTTTTAAGACCCTAAGTTTCTTTACTATTATTATCAATCACCATATTATCATAATTTCATAAAATCCCCCAATAGACTTTGCTTTGATGAATGCAGTGTGATTAGAGTACTGTCAATACATAGCCATTTGACAGTTGTTGCTTTTTTAAACACTGGCAAGGCTGCAGCAAATTTTAAAATATATTAAAAGGTGTTTATCACACCTAGTATCTAATAGATGTAATCACACAAAGGTTTTCAAGCTGTCCAGAAGATTCATTTTATAGGCATAAGATTATGGTAATTTATCATTAATGTTCTCTTCTGGATGCTGCAGTTTGGGTTGAGGTAAAGATTTGCTGTTGCACATCTCCCTTCCCATGGTCAGTGTTCATCTAAGAGCTAGCACCCTACCTAAGATTAGATTTATGCATTTGTTTTTGGTTCAAGGTTTCTTGCTCCCGCTGGCAAACACAGATGCTCCTTAACTCCTCTCCACCTGAATGTGCACAGAATATAATTATGATGGGAACTAACATTATCTGAAATACATTTCTGTTTATGCTTGTAGACCAAGGTCAGAACAATTAATCTGAAAGATGGTAGCACCGTGGATTATGCCAAACAGTATTTCCCACAGGAATGTGATACAATATATCACAAATAGGCAAAATATTCATGCAAATCCTCTGCTGGCCTCTCTGTCAACCCAGGTTTATTGTCACTAAATACGAAGTTTACAAAATAGACTGCAGGGAATGCAGATGTTTCTGGTGGTGTGTGTTTCATGCACATGTTGAAATAATATTTTGATGATTAATGCTTCTAGCTTTACTGAGATATAATTAATATATAACAATATGTAAATTTAAAGTGTGTGACATGATGATTTGATATACATATGCTGTGCAATGATTACCACACTAAGATTAGGTGACACATTGTAATGGTTATCTTTTTGTATTGACTTTGACTGGACTGTGGGTATCTAAATATTTGACCAAATGATGCTCTGTGTGTTTTGGGATGAGATTAAATCAGTAGACTGAGAAAAGCAGATTAACCTTCCTAATGCAGCTGGGCCCCATCTAATCAATCAAAGGCCTGAATAGAACAAAAAACGGTGACTCCACTCTGCAACCTAGAATGAATGAGGCTTTCTACTACCTAATTGCCTTTGAACTGGGCTATTATCTTTTTCCTGCCTTTGGGCCCAAACCGAAACATCAGTTCTTCCTGAGTCTCAAGCATGTCAGGCTTTGGTTTGAAACTACACCATTGGCTCTCTCGGTTCTCAGGTTTTTGGGCTTGGACTAAAACTAAACTATCAGCTATCCCAGATCTCCTTACTCATTCATTTTCTTATTCTCTTCTTCTTTCTATCTGTCTCTGCCTCATCTATCTATATCTGTATAGGTTCTGTTTGCTGGAGAGCCCTAATACAAACATTATATCGATGATCTGTAAAATGGAGATAGTAATCTTTTTCTACCTATCTTACAGAATCTGGGGAAGTCTCAAGTCCATTGCAAACATCCAGAATAACTGGTGTGATGATGTTGAATAATATCAGGTTTAATACTCCCTGTCTTCAGTTGCCTAGAGCAATTTGTGGCATTGGGATAACACAGTTAACCTAAGTCAAGTCTCTCCTTTTGGGTTGGTGAAGGCATAACAGTTGAGGTCCTTAGGGTCCTGACACCAGATTTCTGCAACTAAATCAATCATTGTAAAACAGTTTTCCTTTAACACTGAGTTTTCTGTGAACCGGGTAGAACAACAAAACTGTGGCAGAGACCTGGTAGTTGGGGACTTACTGACAATGTTTCACAGATCCTATGGCTCAAAAGTCACTGCTGTACTGTTTGGAGAAGAGGCAAGTTTGGGAATCTCTGCCCCTCTGACCTACAGGCATCTCTTCTTACTAAGAAAAATGGTCCATTGTGTGTTCTCTACTGTTATAGAAAGTCAGGATTTGCCTTTGCATTAGAGTCCTCTATAACCTTTCAAGTGGCTGTAATTTGGAACAAAAACCACTGATAAATCAAGTTAATAATTGACAGAATTGGAAGCTAGTTCTTTAAACTGTCTTTGATTTGAGAAAATCATAGAATCACTCAGTGCCATAAAAGACCAGTCTTATTACACCTTGAACCTTTCATTATTGCCATTCCCTATCACTCTTGGCATCACTTACTTCAGCTCACAGGGCAGAGAAGTCAGAGTTGTAGAGAGCTAGACAGGAAAGTCTGAGACCTATTGACTTGACTTTGACAGCAGACTGAAACTGCATTTTAAACTAATCAGCCCAATATAAATTTTTTCTATTGTATAGATGTGATCTAAAACACATAAAATATTTTGAGGCTTGAAAAGACTTTATATCAGTCTAAAAGTCATGGTCTTTTAAATTGATTTTAAAAGCCATGGCCTTATGTAGACTGCATTCTGGGATTTGAGTTTTATTTTCAACTTTAAATCTTTATTTAAAAAACAGATGTATCATCAGAAAAAAAAATGTCTGAATTTAAGAGCAAAGGAATTTGATCCTGTGAGTGATTATTGCTAAGGGACCATTTCATGCAAATTAATCTGTAAACATTTAGCAGCTAGATAGATACCTGATGATGGGGGTGGGGGGGAGAGTAGAGAAAATTAGTCAGTTAAGAGAGCAAGAAAATTACTCCCATCTGATTAGAAAAAGATAATCATGATGTTTTCATGCAGACCAGCACCATCATGATGTTCCTTTAATTTCTCTTTCATTTTTGCTTGCCTTGGGGTGAGGATAAGGAGTCCTGAGGAATATGGGAGGGATACCTGGTGCTCAAAAGGTTACCTGAAAAGGTAAGGCAACTGAATACATTTCATGTTAAGAAAGCTATTCAGATATCTCATTAAAGTAAAGATCAAAAGCTAGAAATGTACTTGTCAGATATTTTCCCCCAAAGTTAATTGGCGTTTTCAGGATTGCTGACAAATTCTGGTTAAATTAGAAAGATATATTTTACCAGCATTTGAGGGAAACCAAGAACTACTTATAGCCATGTTTGGGATTGGTTGGATCTAATCTGTAAAAGACAGGAAAGCATCTAGGAAACTCAATTTTTTCTTTTTCTTTCTTTCTTTTCTTTTTTTAAAATAAAAATATTTTTTAAATAAAAATAAAATAAGATTTTATTTATTTGACATAGACATACATAGGTAGAGAGGGAACATAAGCAGGGGGAGTGAGAGAGGAAGAAGCAGGCTTCCCGCTGAGCAGGGAGCCTGATGTGGGGCTCAGTCCAGGACTCCAGGATCATGACCTGAGCAGAAGGCAGCTGCTTAATGACTGAACCACCCAGGCACCCCTCAATTTTTTCTTTTAAATCTTAGTGATAAAAAAAATCTAACGTTAAAAAACAATAGCGAGTGATGGCTATGCTTTATATCTTGCCTCTGGTGATGATTACAAGACTCTGCACATCTGATAAATTATGCGCAGGTACACAAACACAGAAGTGCATTTAGAACCAGCAAAATGAGAATAAGGTCAGCAGATTATATTAATGTCAATTTCCTGATTGTGATATCACACTTAGTTACATAAGATGTTACCATTCTTAACTGGCAAAGGGTTTAATGGAGCTCCCTGAATGACTTCTTACAACTACATGAGAATCTACAATTATTAATTTAATTAATAATTAATAGTTATAACAATTGTGACTATCATAAAATACATCATTTTTTATTCACTTCCTTAAAAATTGATACTTAAACATTTTAAAAGCTCACATACTGAAATTACCCTGAAAAACTGTGGAAGAATTCAGAATCTGCAATTTTTCTACAGAGCAGAAAGCAATAGGCTATCACTTATAGATCAAAAGGAAAATTCTGAATTATTGTTAATCTCATTCACTGTACTCATAAAATTGGCAGCATGTAACAACTATAACTTGCTTTAATCCAATAGGACAGAATGGCAAATACAATACAGTCTATATAAAGAACTATTCACTATGTGTATAGGAAATTGTTTCTTTTCATCATGTGGCCTTATGGATGAGTTAGTTTGAGCAGATATATTAAAAATTTTAGAGCACATTGAAATATATTTTCCCAGGTGATTTTCAAAAATGAGAAATTTAAAAATAACATTCATTTACATTTTTATTATACTAAAGATCCTGCTGATTATGTGCAATGTTACATATTGAGACAACTAAGCAACTTAAAAAAAATTCTTAAAGATTACAAAATATGCATCAATTATTTATTTATCATCTAGGCTGTGCCATATAACATATAACAGTAAACAAGAAACATGAGTTTTTGGGCGCCTAGGTGGCTCAGTGGGTTAAAGCCTCTGCCTTCCGCTCAGGTCATGATCTCAGGGTCTTGGGATTGAGGCCAGCATCCCGCTCTCTGCTCTGCAGGGAGTCTGCTTCCTCCTCTCTCTCTGCCTGCCTCTCTGCCTACTTGTGATCTCTCTCTGTCAAATAAATAAATAAATAAATCTTTAAAAAAAAAAAGAAAAAAGAAACATGAGTTTTAAAGGTACCTTCTGTCCCCTGAGAACTTAATAGCATTATTGTACTACTAATAATGCTATTATATTAATAATATAAATAATAACACTGATGCTAACTAGTTGTGTCGGATATGGTGCTAAACTCTCTTCACATTTTCATTGATGTTCACTATAAACATTTAACTAGATTCTAGGAGGGAGGTGTTGCATAAAAGGGCTTTGACATAATGATAGAATGAACTAGAGCTTAGAAGAGCTCAAGTTTCTGATAAATACCATCAGTAAATTACAAAAAGAAAAATCCATTGAAACTTAAAGCAAAAGCAATAAAACTCTTATTTGAACTATACAGGAGAGACCTGGGAGCCTAAGGCATTGACCTATACAGAAGGAAGTGTAATATCTGTATACTCCTTGATGATTCAGGAAAAAATAATAGCTACATAGTCATACGAATGGAAACATAATTTCCAAGTACTCAACTTTTAAATACAATAATAGATAAATTATACAAAAAATATTTTAAATGATTACAAGAGAAAAAGTAAGTGCCAGTATAAAGTTATAGTTGATGGAGGAAGGGAGGTGGAAGGGAATGAGGGAAGATATTAGATTGGACAGAGAAAGTTATCAGGAGAGACCGTCTATAACTGATGAACAAAAGAATTTAAAAATGTTATTTGAGGTTGCAGAGATCACTGTACTAAGGTGAAGGAAGGGAGATGGAAGGAGAGAGGGTTCAAGTCTCCTCTACCATAATGAGAAAGTTAGTAGGGAAGATCCAAAGGTAATAAGCTGAAAGTTAACATATTAATGTACAATTTTTGAGGAGGGGAAAACACAGTCACAAGTGGTTAAACATGATTTTCTTTGAAATGTGGAAAGGTATAGGGATGACTATGAAAGTTTCTTTTCACCACACACTCTTACATACTATTTTATTATTTAACAACAACAACAAAAATAAACCGCAATGAGATATCACCTCACACCTGTTAGAATGGCTAAAATCAAGAAGACAAGAAATAATAAGTGTTGGTGAGGATGTGGAAGAAAAGGAACCCTGGGCACTGTTGTTGAGAATGCAAACTGGTGCTGCCACTGTGGGAAACAGTACAGAAGTTCTTCAAAAAGTTAAAAATAGGACTACCATATGATCCAGTAATAATAGTACTGGGTATTTTCCCAAAGAATATGATAACACTCATTTGGAAAGACATGTACACCACTATGTTTATTGTAACATTACTTATAATTTCCAAAATATGGAAGAAGCCCATGTTCGTCAATAGATGAGTGGATAAAGAAGATGTGGGGTGTGTGTGTGTGTGTGTGTGTGTGTGTGTGTGTGTGTATGCATTCACACAACGGAATAGTATTCAGCCATAAAAAATGAAATCTTGCCATTCGTAACAAGGGTAGATCTAGAAAATGTAACGCTAGCAAAATAAACCAGAGAAAGACAAATACCCTATGATTTTTTCACTCATTTGGAATTTAAGAAACAGAACAAATGAACAATGGAAAAAAGAGAAACCAGAAAACAGACTCTTAAGTATAGAGAACAAACAGATGGTTATCAGAGGGGAGATGGGTGGAGGGGATGGGTGAAATAGGTGATCAGGATTAAGGAGTACACTGATGAGTACTGAGTAATATTTGGAATTGCTGAATCATTATATTGAATGCCTGAAGCTAATTTAACACTATGTTAACTATACTGGAGTTAAAATAAAATAAAAGAATAAGAATAAACAAAAAATAAAAATAAAGTGAGTTTTTTGTTTTATGTAGGAGAGTAAGTTCCCCCATTAAGAAATACTTGAATTTCAGGGTACCTGGATGACTCAGTCATCAGTTAAGCATCTGTCTCTGGATCTCAGCTCAGGTCTTGATTTCAGGGTCATCAATTCGAGGCCAGATTGGGTTCCCTGCCGTGGTGTGGAGCCTACTTAAACCAAACAAACAAAGCTTGAGTTTCAGTCCCTCATTCACTTGACAAACTGTTCACTGGGCATATGCTTTATGTAAGGATGGATTCAATTAAGAAAGATGATGATTATACTGGGTGTATTTAACTGAAATTAATTTCTGGCCCCCCAAAAATTAAGATTTAGATGTTTTTGACTATATATTCAGGGTCTGAAAATGGGGGAAATGACATGGATAGAATCATCAAGGTAGGCATCTAAGGTTTGGTAATCATGAAGATACTTATTTTAATATTTTGCATATATGCCAGGCTTTTGTCATAATTTCTAAAAACCTGAATCAAGAATAGTGATCACTAGTCAACATTTCGTTCTTCCTAGCCCTTTCTGTCACCTTGGCTATGTGTTAAAGAACTCTGATTCCTGAAACTCTCAATCCTTTCCTCTGTTAAGGAAACATACTTCCTTACTGTGTAAGGCCCAAACTAGGTTGAAGATAGTAATTTGTGAGTATTTTACTTGCTGCAAAAATATCTGAAGCATTCTGATGAGGTAGCAGTATAATATCTGTACAGAAAAAGTTTCCCAATTTAAAACCTATTTAAATGTTGGGAAATTGTTGAAAATAATTGTTGAGGGTGCCTGGGTGGCTCAGTGGGTTAAAGCCTCTGCCTTCAGCTCAGGTCATGATCCCAGGGTCCTGGGATAGAGGCCCACATGGAGGGGGGGGCGTGTGTCTCTGCTCAGCAGGGAGCCTGCTTCCTCATCTCTCTCTGCCTGCCTCTCTGCCTGCTTGTGGTCTCTCTCTGTCAAATAAATAAATAAAATCTTCTAAAAAAAAGAAAATAATTGTTTATCTGCGGTAATTTGTTTTAAAAGATCAGGCTTTCAATATAAAACACATTATTTCTGCATTTGTAATCAACATTATTTTTTGCTTAAAAGCACATCAGTCTTGCTGACTAAAGCAGGCACTTGAAAGGCAAAGTTTAAGGGATAATAATGGGAAGACTTTTATGATAGCAGCGACTGTGGATGGGAAGCCTCACTGCCAGAGTCTGCTTCCCTATGACATTTAAGGGGAAGAGCATGGATTTAACAGTTAAGTTGGCGAAAGTGGAACAGACACCTGGGGTCATAACTCAGATTGTCTCAGTTTCAGTCTATTCATCTGCAAAATGGAAAAGGACTACAGATCTCTCTTGATTTACGATGGGGTTACATTTCAGGAAACCCATCGTAAATTGAAAATATAAGTGGAAAATGCATTTAATACACCTAACCTACCCAACATCCTGGCTTAACCTAGCTTCCTTAAACATGCTCAGAACACTAACATTAGCTTACTGTTGGGCAAAATCATCTCACACAAAGCCTATTGTATAATAGTATATTATGAAATCAGAAATTTATGGAAACTGTACTGAAGGTGAGAAGCAGAACGGTTGTCTGAATACAGAATGGTTGTAAGTGTATCAGTTGTTTACCCTCATGATCATGTGACAGAGAGGGAGCTGTGGCCACTCAGAATTGTGAGTGTTGTAGTACATAACACCAGTGTGGGAAAAAGTCCATGTTTAAAATTTAAATTATGGTTCTACTCAGTGTGTATTGCTTTTACAGCACCGTAAAGTTGGAAGATCATCTGTCAAATCATAAGGCAGAGACTGTTGGTATTATCACTCACTGAATCACCAGCATAGCTGTATACCCAGTAATAATAGTAGCAGGTACTTGGCACTTACTGTGTGACAGTTTCTGTATTGAGTGCTTGTACTTGAATCTGATTTGACTGTCCCAACTGTCAGAATCCACATTTTAAATATCCAGGGTCACAGAGGCCCTAATTCTTAGTAAGGGCAAGTAATGGGAAAAAAAAAAACCTGAAACCTATTATGATTCTAAAGCTCTTATACTCAAAATGCTACTTGAAATTGCCCACTTTATATGAACTTAAGCATTCTCACAGTTCAAATAGTCTGTTAGTAGTTCCACTTCCTGGACTGTGGACTATGAGGGTGAGGGATGGGGGGGTCCACAACTGCTATAAGACTTTCACAGTTCACATGTATCCAAAGCAGAATTTGTAGACTGAATAGTGCAATACAAGTGCATCCTGATATTTTAAGAGTAAGCAGATACCATGTGATTAATAAAAAAATGCAATTAATTTATTATAGACTTTTTTTCTAAACAGTAGTTTCTAAAATTACAACTTTTACTCTTATGAGAAGTAAAACAGGTTTTAGGTGTTAAATAGACATCATCAGACTCCAGGTCACTGTACAACCCCAGGGATGCCATTCCCTGGACCTCTATGTGAGTTGTGTAATCCACAAGTTGTACTGCTGTATGTGTCTAAATTCAAAGTCTGAATTTTATGAAATGAGTATTGAAAACGAAACATCCTTCATTGTATTGCATGTGTTTATACTATCAAAAATGTGCCTTTGGAGATATATTAGTTAAGATGGTTTGATTATGAGTAACAGAAAAAAAATACCAAAAATAATGGTGACAAACAAGACAAGTTTATTTCTAGGACCATTAGGTCATTTCATAGCATCAAGGACCATGTTTCTTGTTGTTCTGCCGTTCTCAGCAAGCTGCTTTTTTTTTTTTTTTTTTACTTTTTTTTTTATTGTTACTAAAAATTTTTTTTCCAGTGTTCCAAGATTCATTCCCCATTCCCCACACCCAGTGCTCCACGCTTTAGGTGTCCCCAGTACCCACCACCAGGCTCTCCCATACCTCCACCCCCCTCCCTCCAAGTCCCTCAGTTTGTTTCTGTGTCCAAAGTCTCTGTTGTTTCGTTTCCCTCCCTAGTTCCCATTTACTTTCCTTCTCCCACTGTCCACCAGTTTACCCTCAAAGCAAGCTGCTTTTTACCAATACTGCTGAATCTTCAAGAATCATGTCCACATTCCAGACTGTAAGAAAGAGGAAAGGGTTTTAAGGGTGTGCATCTCTCTTTAAAGACACATCTTAGAAGAACTTTTGCATATCTTATGGGTCAAAACTTAACCACATGAAACAAGAGAGACCATATGTATTCTAGCAAAAACTTACTTGAGTTAATACTTGGGAAAGGAAGTAGGGGAGAAAGGATATTAGAAAAAAGTTAGCAGTTTTTGCTAAACATACTGCTTTCTCATTGTACCTCTCTTTTATTTCTAAAACTAAGGCTAGGAATCATCTCCTAGGACTTCATATAGTACTCATATTTTTAAAATTTGCTCCTCTTTACTAGTGGTTAGCCCTAAGGATTAAGTAATAAAATAGTTATTGGGTCTTTTAACATTAAACCGAATAATGAGTCTGGGTACACATTTATAAACCTTAAAACTTGGTTTCTGGGGTATGGCAATATCTTACAGATATAAGAAAAGGCAGATAATATGTGAATGTCTCATTGGGAGAATGATATTTCCCTTCCTCATCTCTGGATTGTTCAGAAAAGGACCATAAATCTTTATGCTGCCTGTATTCATTTGCTAAGGCTGCCATAACAAAGTACCCAAGACTAGGTAGTTTAAACAACAGAAATTTATTTTCTCACAGTTCTAGAAGCTAAAAGTCCAAGATCAAGGTTTTGGAAGGCTGATTTCTTCTGAGGACTCTCTCCTTATCTTACAGATGGTTGTCTTCAAATATAGTCACATTCTGAGGTGCAGGGGTTAGGACTTTACCAAACGATTTTTTGGAGGGGGGTAGGATACAATTCAACCTCTAACAAGTGCCCCACAGAGAATTCTTCTACATAGAATTGCATGTTCACACTCAGGCATTTCAAAACTGTGTAGTTTCCTGCTTTCCCAGCCACCTCCTTGGCTTTTCCCTTCCTAGACATTTGCTAGCTCTACTTCTTTTTGTCCTCTGCCTTTCTCTATCTACTCTTACCATTTATAGACAATTTCATCCAACCTCCCCTCTAGAGTTTCAGAATCAAGGGATTCTGATGGACAGTGTGAACTCGATATGCCAGAATAGGATTCTTAATGTTTCCCTCTCAATTATTCTGTCTTAACGACAGTACTATCAACTACTACCATTGTTCTGAACCACAACTTTGGAGTCATCCTGTATACTTCTTATTTCCTTGCACCCATATTCAATACAGAAAAAAAGAAAAAGCCTATTGGCTCTACCTTGAAATGGAAATTACAATTTTCAGCTTTCCATTTCTCACCACTTCAAAGATGTACCATTTTAGTTTAATTGTACATTATCTCTTTTACATAAACTCTAGTCATTTCTTCCTAACTAGTCTCCATGTTCTTTTCTTTTGTTTTAATTTCCCTGTCACTCTCTACAGTGAACTTTTAAAAGCATAATTCTGACTGGTGATTACATGGTGTATATTTTTATAAAACGTCATTGATCTGTGTATGTCAGATGTTCTCATTTTGCTTTATGTAAATTTTTAATTCAATTTCAAAGAATTCAGAAGAAATAAGTATGGTTCACTTCATCCCTCATCCCTACTCAGAGCTCTTCAGTGGCTGAACATTATGCTCCAAATGCTTTACAAGTTCTGTATTATATGTCCCTCCAACTTCATTTCTTGCTCTCTGTCACTTACTCTACCTTGTTCATGCTGGCCTTCTTGATATTTTTTGAGTGCACCAAGAAAATTTTTGTCTTAAGGCCTTTTCTCCTCTACCTCAAACACTCTTCTTTTTAAATTATGGTATCTTCTCAAATATCACTTACTTACAGAAGGGCCTACCGGGAATACTCCTATATCCAATAGCACCTGCTGCCCCACCCCCTTGCTTCATTATTTTTTAACCTTCTTTCACTGCTTTCTTCACCTTCATGGAAATTATCATTTCTAGTTATTATACCACATTTTTATTCTTTTGGTTTCTACTGTTTTCTCCACTAATGGAGAAAATGTTTAGGCTATTGTTAGTATTCAATAAGTCTTTGTTGAACCACTTTACAAAATATTTACATGAAAAAAAACTTAAAAATCATATTAACCACAATTTTGAGACAGATTTTGGTAAAATTTCAAAAAATTTCAGTTTAAAATGTTTTCTTTTTTGCTCCAATTCTCTATTCTGTTTTGCATGCATAACTTCAGGTTAACTGGAATCTATTTTCAACTTTTTTTGCAATTTAGAAAAACCTAATCTAATTCGATCAAAAATTACTCTTGTTCTTGTAAACAATCAGGCAGATATATATGGCATATCCATGCTTTTTCCTCCAAATATTTGTAAATAGAATTTTATTACTTAAAAGACATTTTCAAATAGAACCATGCCACACAAATTCCTTATTTTCCATTAACATGTGTCCCAAAATGTGGCCTATAATAAGTTTTGGGAAGCTTTAATATATTAGGTTCCCTACATTTAAAAACAACACTTTGGAGGGTTTTATAAACCAAAGTAAAGTTTTATAATGTGAATAGCTGGTCTCTAAACTTCACTACTTTGATAACCTTTGGAAAATCTTAATTTTTTTGACCCTTCTTTTTATATGTTAAAAAAGAGTGGTTCTAAGAATAATGGTAATAACAATGAGATGATCACAGAGTAATTATATCACAGGGTAATTATAAGGTGAAGTAAAATGAGAGAACATATTTATAAAGTGCAATACTTTATAAATGCTAGAAATTTTACTTCAAATAAAAACAAGAAATATTTGAGGGTCTATCATTTGAAGCATAGTGACCAAAGAAAAATCGTTATTTTAGCTATAAAATGAGAAAACCCTGTTGAAACTGAGAGTCACAAAAAAGTTTTCAACTGGAAGTTGAGTGTCCTGATAAATACAATTAGTCAATCTTGACAATAAAAGTCAATTTTATCATCAGTTTTAATTTTTTTTAGTCTTAATTTTGGTTCAACTGGTTTTTTAGAAACTTACCTTTGTCATCATGTTCTAAAGTTTTCCTTCTCCACTGAGAAACTAAAAATGAGTCGCCGATTTTTCTGATTCTTGAGTTATCTTTTTTAAAATTTATTTATTTATTTTTCAGTGTTCCAAGATTCATTGTTTATGCCCCACACGCAGTGCTCCAATACCCACCACCGGCTCACCCATCCCCTCTCCCCCTCCCCTCCAAGTCCCTCAGTTTGTTTCTGAGTCCAAAGTCTCTTATGTTTCATCTCCCTCCTCGATTTACCCCACTTCCCATTTCCTTTCCTTCTGCTACTGTCCTCTATATTATTCCTTATGCTCCACAATAAGTGAAACCACGTTATACTTGACTTTCTCTATGTGGCTTTTTTCACTCAGCATAATCTCTTCCAATTCGGTCCACGTTGCTACAAAAGTTGGGTATTGGGGCACCTGGGTGGCTCAGTCGGTTAAGCAACTGCCTTCAGCTTAGGTCATGATCTAGGAGACCAGGGATCAAGCCCCGCATTGGGCTCCCTGCTCGCCGGGAAGCCTGCTTCTCACTCCCCCTGCTTGTGCTCCCTCTCTCGTTGTATTTCTCTCTATCAAATAAATAAATAAAATCTTAAAAAAAAAAGTTGGGTATCCTTTCTGATGGAGGCATAATATTCCATTGTATATATGCACCACATCTTCTTTATCCATTCATCCATTGAAGGGCACCTTGGCACACAGTTTGACGATTGTGGCCATTGCTTCAATGAACATTGGGGTACATATGGCCCTTCTTTTCACTACATCTGTATCTTTGGGATAAATACCCAGTAGTGCAATTGCAGGGTCATAGGTTAACTCTATTTTTAATTTTTAAAGGAATCTCCACACTATTTTCCAAAGTGGCTGCACCAACTTGCATTCCCACCAACAGTGTAACAGGGTTCCTCTTTCTCCACAGCTTCTCCAACACTTGTTGTTTCCTGTTTTGTTAATTTTGGCCATTCTGACTGGTGTAAGGTGGTATTTGAGAGTTATCTTTTAAAGTGTTGATGATGTAGAAAAACTAACCAACTAGATCTCAATCAAAAATATCTTTTTTTTTTAAGATTTTTATTATTTATTTGACAGAAAGAGAGATCACAAGTAGGCAGAGAGGCAGGCAGAGAGAGAAGGAAGCAGGCTCCCTGCTGAGCAGAGAGCCCGATGTGGGCCTTGATCCCAGGACCCGGAGATCATGACCTGAGCTGAAGGCAGAGGCTTTAACCCACTGAGCCACCCAGGCGCCCTCAATCAAAAATATCTTAATTATTTATCTATATATACCACTTATTCTTAGTCTCTCCAGTCTATGACTACAAATCAAGTTACACTTCTTTATGTACTTGGATCATAATAGCATAAGGCCCTATGCACTGCCTTGTCAAAAATTACTCCCCAAGGGATTTCATGGATTTCTGGCAAGTTTCCTAAGGTACTAACACCAAAATAAGATCCTCAGATTCTTTGACTCATGACCTGTTTCTTGCCACCAGCCTGCTGTGCCTGTTGCTGAAGATCCTTGTAAATTATGAATTCTCCTGCACAAAATTCTCATCTGTGCTACTGATGTCACCTCTTCCCCCATTCCCACCTCAGGTGGGGCACTACTCACTAACCTGTTCAAAGGTCAGTTTTGACTGCTCTTACTTGCTGCTCCAGATGGTGGTTGCTCTGGAAGTTAGACCCGGTACTGCCCTGTGGTGACTGCCAAGGAAAGCGTCTCTGCTATCCTGCTGCTGGCAAAGAGTAGAAACTTGTTGCCTCCACTCATTTCCACACCACCTCCACATGGCCAGGAGAATGCCACCCTACTCCAGGAATCGCTTCAGGCCTTTCGCCTCTTGGAAGCCTGTGATAGTTAATTTTATGTGTCAACTTGACTAAAGGATACCCCGATAGCTGGTAAAACTTTATTTCTGGGTATGTTTCTGGAGAGATTAGGGTTTGAATTAGTGGAATGAGTAAATAAGCCCCTTACCAATGTGGGCAAGCATTATCTGATAGAATAAAGAGGTGGAAGGAGAGCTATATTTTTTCTTCTTGGGCCCTGTCCTTGGATGTTGGAGCTCCTGGTTTTTAGACCTTAGGACCTTGGAACTTACATCAGCTGCCCTCTGCCCCACATCCCAGGTCCTTCTCAGGACTCTGGCCTCAAAGTGGCCTAAAACTGAGAGTAAGATAATTGACTTTCCTAGTTCACAGACCTTTGGATACATACTGAATTATACCACCAGCTCTTTGGGTTCTTGAGCTTGCAGAGGGCAAGCCATGGAACTGCTCAGCCTCCTATAATTAATCTTTTCATTTATTTATTTATGTGTGTGTGTGTGTGTGTGTGTGTGTGTGTGTGTGTGTGTGTGTATTTTCCTACCAGTTCTGCTTGCCTAGGGACCCTGGTTAATTAAGAGCCCTTTGGCTCCAAGTCTCTTTTCCATCATCAGTTCAAATTCTTGCCTAAAACCTACCCCAGAATTAACTCTACCTGGGAAGATTGATAGTGGGTATATTCCCAACCTTCAGAGATAATTCCATCTTTAGCCACCAGGTCATAGATTTGACCCATGGCTCTGACAAGGCCATTAAAAAATTAACCTGAGCTTGGTAAATTTCCTGAAATCCAACTATTCAGTTTTTTAATGATCACTTTGCTAATTATATTAAAACCAGTCTGGTACTAAACATTTTTAAAGCTTTTAAAGTTTGAGCTGAATGACTGTCCAGGCAGAATGGAGTTAATAAATCTTAGCAATGGAGTTCATTTTGTTAAGGGCTATCAGCAAATAAGTACATAACGTTTTATAGTATACCTAACATTCTTTATAATTTAACCATAGGCAATAACTTCCATACGTGCCAATTTCCAGGTTTTTTGCTGATTGTCAGAACATACTGGTTATAACTTAGTGATTACATCAGACATATCTTCGATAACAATGAACTTTAATTTGCAATTTTCTTAAGTGAAAGATATACTGTAAGCATACATATTCAGGAATATTGGGGTTTATTTGATATATGAATATGTATATAATGCATGATCATTTTCCTTACAGGTTATTACCTTTTATAGGAGAAAATGGTCTCACCATAAACAAGCCTTGTATTGAAGTGCTCTTCATTCTTATCACTCTGCTACTAAATAATTGTCTGAGATATGGGAAATATCTAAATGAGAATATTATATAATAGGAATTACTGGACTTAATTCTGTTCTCAGATGTATAAATTCATATTGACTTTTACTCTCTGACTCAGAACATCTATTGTATGTGACCATTCATGTACAAATGAGGCTAAGTAATTATGCAGGGTATTAGCATATTTGTACACAATGATGTGAAGTGAATTCCAGAAAACCCTCAGAGCTTTTTACAAAAAAAATGGAAAGAAACTGATATTTATTTAGATACCACAAGGGATGTTCTTTTCTCTAAGATACATTTCTTTGAGCTTACTTTAGGATCATAATGTTCAGCTGTAAATAAATACAGGCAAAGTTAGAAATCCCCATAATTCACAATGTCCTTTTGTATCTAGGAGTCTGTCAATTCAAAGTGGAAGCTCAAATTTAAGTTCTATTTGGGGTTAGGCAACATATCCTGTTATCTAGTTCAAGTTTTATGCATTTATTTGTAAAAGAATTTGAGCTTCCTAGTAAATAACTTGTCTGCACTTAAGAATCAGAACTATGTTTGAGTATCTGATAATCTTGGGAGGGGGCCCAAATAATGTAAACTACAAAGAGTGCCAAAAGGTCCTTGAGAGAATTTGCTAAGGGACAAGGAATCTCACCGACCAGATTTGGTGACCTGACCTGAAATACAGGGGGTTGGTGATTATAAGTAGAGAGAGGCTGCATTTGAGCTCACTCTGGCCAAGGTCGCCTTGCAGTTCCTATGTAGAGGTCAGAAGAAATTCATCTTGCAGAAATACATTTCAACAGGTGAAATTATAATTTGTTATCCCAAAGACGATAATGTTGAGAGTCAAAGGTGATGTTACTTATAATTCCTCTGGGACAAAATACATTTTCCTGACTACTCCAATTAAATTTGGATATGCTGTTATGAAACCTAAATAATACCACTCTGGGCCCTTGCTAAAAGAACAAAATTTAAGAAAAAGAAGGCTTTCCTTCTGTTAGAAGAGCAAACATCATCAAAAAGTAAGAGAGGGGCTCAGGTAAAAATCTCCAAGAGCCATAGGCAAAAGGGACTCATGGGCATAGATCCAAAGACCGGTAATTAAGACAAAGCTTTTCAAGCCACATTCTAGTGTCTGCTGGTGCAGCCGAGGTAGCTTGCAGCCCATAGAGGTTCTGTGCGAAGAGTAGGCTGGCAGCAATTGATATGGAGCAGCAGCCTGGGGAAGGCCATGCGGTGATTCTAGGTGCCTATGATAGCAATCCGTAATAGCTGTAAGGCCCAGGGGAGGTCAAAGCAGAGCAGTACTACAGCATGGCTGGCAGTGTAAGAAACATCACTAGGGTGACCAAATGTCCTGGTTTGCTTGAAATGGTCTGGCATAATCATTAATGATGCTCCTGGAATGAGTGGCTGGCAAAACAGATGCAAGGGGTCCTTCTCTTAGCTCAAGAGCAATGTATGCCTCAGAGTTTCCTGTGGATCATACCAGGACCAGGCTGAGACCACTTGCTTAGTTCTTTTCCCTTTTCCCACCTGTTTCATTCCTTTACAGTTTTACCCTGGAGAGCTTTCCCTCACTAAGTCACATGTACATAAATCCTTGTTTCAGGTTGGCTCTTTTTGGGGACTTGACCTAAGGTACCATCCTTGTGCTCTCAACAGTGTCCCAATTGGCTTGATAAATTCACCCTAGACCGTATAGTCTAATGCAGGCAATATCAGCAGAGACTAGCAGAGTAAAACTTAGAAAATACAGTGAGATTGTAGAGAAACAGCAGGAAAGCAGAGATAAATGGGAAGCGAGTATGTGGCAGATCATATGTGATGGCCCCACTCTAGCGATTTTCAGTTATACTGCAGGGAAGAGGGATAAGGTCCTGTGATAGTGCGTGAGAGCTATTAATTTAATGGACTTCAGGACCGACTGTCAAAGTGAGTTTATTTTGTGTGATCCTAGGGAATATTCATGTGGATATTAATGTAACTTAGGTATTAGTTGAAGTCGCTCTATCCTTTTTGGTAGGATAAAATTAGCACAGTTTTATTGCCTTACATCTTAGATGGTCTCATGTGCTATCCCATGACTTATATAAGTTTTGGGTGCTTATAGTCAATGTTGGACTCTGGCTTCTGCTTTTGCTGGCCTAAATCTCATTCACTACTAGATGAAGCCCATTAAAGACATTAACTGGGAGCCAATTCAGTGAAGTCCTGTGTGTGTGTGTTTGTTGGGGGGGTGCTTATTGGGAGGAGCAGGAGGTGAGGAAGTGGAGATATGAGAAAATGTTACTTTTAAGAGTTCACTAGAGGGACGCCTGGGTGGCTCAGTTGGTTAAGCCACTGCCTTCGGCTCAGGTCATGATCCTGGAGACCCGGGATCGAGTCCCACATCGGGCTGCCTGCTCAGCGGGAGGCCTGCTTCTCCCTCTCTCACTCCCCCTGCTTGTGTTCCCTCTCTGGCTGTGTTTCTCTCTGTCAAATAAATAAAATCTTTAAAAAAAAAAAAAAAAAAGAGTTCACTAGAAAAAAGATTGGTGAAATGGGGCTGTGGACTTGTGCATAAAGAGGATTTAATTTAAAATATGGAAAATATTGAGGACATTTTACATTAATAATAAAAATAGCTCATACTTATGTAACTTACCATGTGCCTGAAACCGAGTGCTCCCCAAATATCAGCTTCCTTAATTCTCAATTTTTATATGAACTTAGCACCTTACAGATGAAACAAACTTACAAAAGGGATGAGTAGTGCAGCTACTACAGGACCAGGATTCTGATCTCAGCACTCTATATTTCCAGAGCCCATGCTTTTTAGAGTAGAGGGCACTGCCTCTTGTAAAAATAGGAGTGATCCTCTAGAGAGAGATGGGGAGTGATGGTGAGAAAAGGAGGAATATTGCAGGAGTAAAGTCCTAAAGGATGAGAAGAGGGTTGGGATCAAGGACAGGTGGAAAGATCCTATCCATATCAATTGGAACAGTCTATCTGATGGATCACAGACAAAGGGAGGTTGTTAGCCTTCGTTGTGACTCTCTTCTCATGTTGTTTTTCCTATTTCTCAGAGTAATGTGAGTTAGGAGTGAAGTAGAGGAGACCATATTGAACATTTTAGAGGAGAGAAGATGTGAAACATATAATGACCTCGTTTCTTTCTTGTCCCACATAGATCTGAAAGAGGATATCTGGTACCTGTTAAATTTATACCGTTGGCTACTTCTTACCATCAAGTTTAGCTGACATCCATCTGTGTGCCGTGCTTACTTTCTTAGCAGTCCAGGAACTCTCTTCCATGTGAGGCTTGATCTCCTTGACATGGCCAAATTTCATGAAAACAAAGGAATGTCTCTTTTCCAAGAATCCTATTAAGGACATACGGGTATTAAAATAAGGTTTTAAGATGGCCAAGGGCTAAACTGAAGCGTTTCATGGGCCTCATTAAAACAAAACACCAAGTACTACAATTGAAAAAGAATGAACCTTTAAAACCAATTGTCTGAGACCTCACCCCAGGAAGTTTTATTTTCTTATAGATTAAGCATGTCTTTTCATTTTCTTGGAAAGATATCTGCTTGTAAAAGTGTTTTATGTACAGTTGAAATGCCATTAGTGTGGTGTTGCAGGAAAATGTGCATTGCTTTGTGACTGTTCTCTGTATCTTTCTTTCTTGCTTCCTGTCAAGATATGTCTTCAGGTCCTGGTCCATTAATGCCTGAGATGTTCAAATATAGAAATACATGCCCTGTGAATTTGTTTAAAATTTGGCAACTAATGCACTAATTTCTTTCTCTACTCATATTATCAGTTGTAGCTAAGCATCCTTGACCTAGGCTCTTCTACATATTCTTCTGAATTCTAAAACATCATTGATGCTATTTCTAAACCAAAACTTAACAACTATTTTGAGAGGGAAATAAAAGTTACGGAAGGTTTTGCTCACTTGTCTAAGTGACCAACTATATTTAACCCATGACAAGTTTTCTCAGAGATGTTCTAAAAGCCATTTAACTCTTCAGTGTCCAGTGGGAATTTTCAGCGAAAATTCAGGGAATCAGTGCATACTTGCGAACGCAGCCTTAAGAATGATCAATCTGCTTCTAATAAGCTCCCTCCTTGGGTCCATTGTGAGAGTCACCACATCTGCTCATCGCCGTAGAGGGGATATAGAGAAAGTTAATGGAATGTTTAAAGGGACACGTAACCCAGAGAAGAAGGCTTTCTCAAAGTAGTAACATCATGGGAAAGGAAGAATTTTTTTGGGCAGAAGGGGGTTCCAATCACATCGGCCAGGATTCAAAGCCAGGGAATAACAGGACTGGTTTCCTCTTCTAACTGCAGTCCAACCTGCTGTGAATTTGAACTTCTAATTCTGTTTGAAACGTCCCAGTTTCTTCCATCCACTTCTGGTATTCTGTGTGATGGAGTCATTAATTTATCCCTGTCTTTTAAGAGCTATGGAAAAATTATAATATTTTTTGATAAAGAACCCTGAAAACTCATTTGTAAAATCTCCTTTGGGAAAGGAATGATTAATCCTTGAATAAATAACTTTATAAGCCAAAAAAGTGGGAAAAGGCAAATCTTAGAAAGAAAGTTAATCTATAAATCCCAGACTCTGGATTTTATTGGCCAATTATTAGGCTTTTCTTAAAAAGGCAAATTATTATTTATTTCAGATTAAAACATTTGTGTGAAAAGGAGATAGAGAAGCACAGCTAATTTTTGTATGCACTGAGATAGCACTTAATGGTTTAATTAATATGCAGATTAAGTGGTAGATATAAAACCTTACTATTCTGAGCCTAACCAGGGAATTAAGAGTATTGTGTTTTCATTTCAAGTGAACAAATGCAAACAAAAGAAATCATAGTTGATAAAGAGAAGTGTTGCCAGATTGATAAATTACCTGCAATATATATGATGATCTTTCTTGTAATGTCAGAATTTTCTTTTGTAGTTCATACATACCTAATGGACTTTTGGTATCTTTTATAGTTTCATAAATGGAGTAAACTTTAGGGACTTTCCTTTGTCATTCTTTTTAAGATTCATCCTTTTAGAGAGAGAGAGGACAGGCGGAGGCACGGAAGGAGAGAGAGAATCCTGAAGCAGACTTCCCACTGAGTGGGGGGCCTATATGGGGCTTGATCTCAGGACCCTGAGCTCATTACCTGAGCTGAAACCAAGAGTCAACTGCTTAATTGACTGAGCCACCCAGACACCCCATGACTTTTCTTTGATTTTAATTAGGTACAAATTGTTTTAGTCATAGAGATGCTAAAATAGGCTCTGAGTCTTTAAAAAATTTTGGTGATGAAATACATATAATATAAACTTTACCATCTAAAAATTTTGGTGATGAAATACATATACTATAAACTTTACCATCTTAAACACTTTAAGTGTGAAGTTCAGTGATATTCAATATATTCGCATTGTGCAGCCATCACTATCACCCATCTCCAGAACTTTCTACGTCTTGTAAAATGGAACTTCTAAACCCATTTAACAATGAGTTCCTGTTCTCTGTGCTCCTCAGCCCCTTGGCTTTTAAATAGAATGTGTTCTAAATGACTTCTAAACATTGAAACCGAAATTTATTATAGAAGCAATCAAGCTAGTGATGATTGAATTCCCATACTAGTTCACAAAACCCTATTTACAGACTAGCTCACAAGACCTAATACATTGATTAAAAATAGACAAATTAATAAAATTAGAAGTCATAGTAATCAGTGGTCTGAAATTTGCCGTCAATAAAAGGTATCTATATATAGATATCGCTTTACTGGGCACAAGATAATTATGGTAAGAAAAATTTGGAAATGGGCAAAGTTTCTATTTGGTATGACTTTTCTTGCATTTCTCTCCTTTATTCTGGTGCTTCTCTCTCCAACTCCCAAGCTCTTATATCTCTGATACTATCTTAGACCTGAATGTTATGCCCCGCACAGCTCTGTGGCATTCCTTCAGAGTCCCACACTTTCAAAGTACTTGCTTCTCTGCACATTTTGATTGGAGATTTTCAAAAGTAAAGATGGGGGTGTTTTATATTAAAACAGGCTTAAAGGATCCCTACAGACATCTACAAGTCATTTTTCACCTTCTTAGAGCCCAGAGGAATTCACAGGTAGTACATCACCAGATAAAAGTGTAATGAAGAGATTCCATCATGCCATGTGAAATAGTGAAGAAGGAGCATTCATAAGCACTAGTGATGGATTCATTACAGCCTGGGCTCATCATCAGCCATTTTTCAGATGCCAATTTTGTGGTGTGCAGAAAAGCTGTTATGTTATTAAACAGACTCTTATTAGACTTGTTAGTTGGATCACAGATATTGAACTTTGTAAATTCCCTCTAGTCATTGTTTCAGTTTGCATTCTCTATCCATTTCACTTTGTATATTTTATGGAAATATGGAAATAAAGTTTAGGGAAACTTTAACCTGTGATGATACCAGGAGTAGGGAAGTGTGAAAATCTGTAAATTTTGGAGGAGGAAGGGTTGCCTGCAAATCCCTAGTCCAGAGATTATTCTTTGAAGATTCTGTGGGTGGTGCCTAGACTTATTTTACTGGGAACTGTTACTGTAAGGAAAAGAAGGCAAGTCGTTTTGTAGGTCAGTAGTCACTCAAATGGTATTTCCTATCTTATGGTATCATATTAATCATTTCCTAGGAGGTTTTCAAGCTTTTTAGTGGTCTTATCCAGCTCTGCTTAGATAATCTCTAACCCATGAAATTTGGTCCGCTAAAAACAGACAACCATTTAGTTTTCCCTTTTGGCAAAGTTTGGATTGTGATAGTTTACCTTGAGATCTCTGTGGGCATGTAAACGTTTTTGGAAGGGATGTAGGAAATGGAAAGCATCTTTCTGATATTTTTTTTTAAACTTTTTTTTTTTAAGATTTTATTTATTTGACAGAGAGAAACACAGCGAGAGAGGGAACACAAGCAGGGGGAGTAAGAGAGGGAGAAACAGGCTTCCCGCCGAGCAGGGAGCCCGATGTGGGGCTCCATCCCGGGTCTCCGGGATCAGACCTGAGCCAAAGGCAGTCGCTTAACCAACTGAGCCACCCAGGCGCCCCTCTTTCTGATATTAAATGTTGAAAAGTTGTGTAATTCTCTAGTGTTTCCTCACGATATACCGGGTGATAGTGGTTGAAATAGACTCATAAGAAAAGAACAAGCTTTTCTGATTCAATTGTTCCATCCCTGGCATTCAGTTCTGGTCCAGCTCTTCTGTAACAGGGGGACCACTGTTTACGCGTTGTGAATGAAAGTCAGCCCTTGCTTGAAGGTTATCCTTTAGCTGAATGTTACCATTTCTTCCTGGCTGGGACATTTCAGCAAATGTCTTTGTTCTAGAAAGAAATCATGCAACTGTTTTTTACAGCATACTTTGGCATTTAAAATAACCATAAGTGTTGTCGTCACTTAGCTGTACCATTTATTACAGTATACGATTTTATTTTTTAAATGTTTTTCCTAGTTAATTAAAAGTTTTAATACAAAAAAAATAAATTTCAAGGATTCATATGCAGAGACTATCATTGTATTTCAAAGTAAAGTTACTTATTTTTGAATGAATAATATATTTGTTATTTGTGTGTTTCATAAATCCAAAGAAATAGAGCTTTTTACAATAGCAGGTCTACCTCCTGTCCCTGTCTCCTGGTTCCCACTTCCCATCCCCAGAGGAAGCCAGTGTTATCAGTTTTTTACAAATCATTCCAGACACAGTATGCTATGTTAATTTTTCAGTTCTCAAAAATGATTCATATACTTACTGGTATACTGGGAGAATAGTATCCATTAAGGGTTAGACACTTGAAAGGTGAATTTTTAGTAACACTAACTCTTTTTTTCTCATTCTTTTATTTTAATCATCACTGTGCTTGGTGTAAAACTGTGACATCTTCACATCAGTAATTCTTACAGGTATAATGCCAAGTAAAGTTACCCTTTTCAGCTCAAAACATCACCATGGGATAAAACTAAATTGGGGTTAAAGAAACAATATAAAAGTAAATCAGAACAGACATTTATAGGGAAGAAATAATATTTTTATTGAGTGGCCTACAGCAGCAGTAATGTTCAGAAATGAGAAAATGCCATCTTAAGGAAAATAGACAAATAATAGGAGACTGAGTTTGAAGGACCAAAAACTTGTAATTTATAAATTTTTTGCAATGTTATAAAACTTTTTTTTTTTATCAAAAGGAGAGTTCTTTGTACACTAAGTCTGGTCTACATAAACAAAAGAAAGTGGAATTATTGTAATGAAGCTGACCTGCTTAAGGAGTTGATCTAGATTAGTCTTACATATCTTTACCCTCTCTGTATTTGGATTCTCTTCATATTATAGATGATTCAATATAGAATTATCTGTTAATTATCTCAATTAATGGTGGATATGTATAAAATCTTTTGTTTTAGATTATGACTACATCTACCAAGGCCTAGTAATAGAAGCTGACCTTTTCTGACCATTCAGTCATGCTGTTTTTATAGTCACTCAGTGATTTACATATAGGGAAGACAGATTAGTTGAAGATAGAAACCATGAAGTAAAATTACTGTTGTTCCTATGCCCTATTTCTGTTAATGGGATTATTAGAGTCAGATTATTTGACACAGTTACAGTGAAACACTCTATTAATGGTCTGGAATACTTAAGCAAAGCCTACAAAACCCTTGGCCCCCAAATCTTACATTTACATCTGTGTCTGGCTTTATGTACTGGTTGCATTCACCTGACAATTCCCCGATAGTTAATTATATAACCTTTGATGTCTGCCCCGCAGCAACTGAAATGGCTTGTGGGCTCACCTTATCACCAGAAATAGGCCAGAAATAGGTCAGGAATTATTCACAGTCAGCTGCAGAAGGTAAGGCACAAGGCAAGGCATTTATTTGCCAAAGGCCACCTGAAGGCCTCTTCTTGTATTTTCTACCCCCTTCTCTCCCTTTAGCTTACCAGCTCTCTCGGACTCAACTACTTGTGCCCCAAGCCCACAAGTTCCAGTTATTCTCTGAGACCAAGGCTCCAAAATGTCTTTGCTCCAGAATTTCACAATCTTATTTATAAGATAAAACACTCACTATATATAATATTTGTGTGCCTTCTAAAGGTTTATTATGCCACTATGCTCATTCTCCACTAGGGGCTGAGGTGGGGCAAAGCAAGGTGAGTGAAAGGTCCAAGGATCTATGGCCTGCCCATCTTCTGCAGTGGGTGTGGAGATGACCTTAGAGAGCAACTTTCAGACTGTTTTTCTAATTAAATAAGGCAGAAAAGAGAGGAGACTATGACTGCGTGCTAGATGATAACATCAATTTGTTTGTAGTTTTCCTGTTACCCTTTACTTACTAGGTGCATTTTTAACGATTACACTGTTAAAAGGCAACATTTCCCTCTAACTTTGTTATATACTTTTACATGCTATATCACATACAAAACTGAATTTACGATACCCAGTATTGACTTTAGCAAGGGTAGTGCCTTACTTTTCCAAAGTTTAGAAATGGAAAAACAATCTTCTTCTCACTTCTGATTTTTCAATTTAAATGTGTATGAGCAAGAACATCCTTTTATGAACATCTCACCGACAGGATTTTCTACTTGCAAATAGAATTTTTAAAATTTGCTAATGCGGTGTATGGGTAGTACACTAGTTCTTGACATATATGGCTCCTTTCCTACTGTTTTGAGACTACATCAGCAACCTTTGCTGATGTGAGTCACATTGCGGAACTGAAAGAAATAAGTTTCAATCATTCAGAAGAATGCTGAGAGGTTTGAAGCTGAGTTTGGAAGGGGATATAATTAGCTGGACTGTATGTTTCAGTCACTTGTGAGGTACTGGTGGGAGATTGCATTATCTAAAAAAAGCACTTCACTGACTTTCAAAGAGAAAAAAGTTCTAAGATGGGAGAAATAAATTGTATGCATCACGAACATATCTGATGGAGAATGTGAGATTATAGAAGGAATGTTGCGAAAGGGTAACACAGTAGTGCTGATGTGGCAGTTCTAAGACCTTGGTTATTAACAAATAACTAAGAATTGGTTATTTGAATTGGCTACTGAGTACAAATCTGTAATTACTATTAGAGAATCACTGGCTTTTGAAAATGCTCTCCAGAATTTTTTTTTTTAAATGATTTTATTTATTTGACAGAGAGAAACACAGCTAGAAAGGGCACACAAGCAGGGGGAGTGAGAGAGGGCGAAGCAGGCTTCCAGCAGAGCAGGGAGCCGGATGTGGGACTTGATCCAGGGACTCCAGGATCATGACCTGAGCAGAAGGCAGATGCTTAATGACTAAGTCACCCAGGTGTTCCTCTCCAGGCATTTCTTTTTTTTTTTTTAATTTTATTTATTTGACAGCGAGAAACACAGCGAGAGAGGGGACACAAGCAGGGGGAGTGAGAGAGGGAGAAGCAGGCCTCCCGCCGAGCAGGGAGCCCGATGTGGGACTCGATCCCGGGTCTCCGGAATCATGACCTGAGCCGAAGGCAGTCGCCTAACCAACTGAGCCACCCAGGCGTCCTCCAGGCATTTCTTAAAGCATCCTTATTATCACATGAGAGTCATCAAGGTTTAGAAAGGAACTGGGCATTAAAATTTTCCATATGCATTTGAAAAGTCAGCAAAAGTTATCCTGTCCTCTTTTTTTTTTTTTTAACTTTTAACAGCTCTCAGAATTGTCATTCTCTGTGGTGCTGAATTATAGGCAAAAATCACACACACACACACACACACACACACACACACAAACACACACACACACACTATGCCCTGTGTTTTCTGGAAAGATTCTAGATAAAATGCCCAAAACTTATTATATATCTGTGTCAAAGAACAATGATAAACATATTGCAGAGATACACCAGGCCTACAAGAGTGCAGACCACACATAAATGTACACGCTTTACTTTTGCACATTTATATTTTTGAGATTGAACATGATTTTGATCCTTAGTTATTGAGCATCTACGATAAGCTAGATACTCTGTTGGATATTAGGGATATAAAGCTTTCTGACTTCAATGAATTTACTCTCTACAAAAGGAAATAGAAATAAAGAAGCAAACAAAAAGAATACAAATTGTGATGAGAACTACAAATAAAAATGTGTTTGTAATAGGGAATAGCATGTGAAAAGAAAGAACTGTTTTAGACAGTATGATCCATATACTCCTAAGAGTATATTTAGGTGGGCATGAGAGATGAGAAGAAACCATTCTAGTGGAAAAAAAAAATCTAAAAAACCTGGTATGGGAGAATGTCTCAAGTACTAAAAGAATCCAAAGAATATCACTGGGATTGGAATACGGTGGACATAAGTTGATTTCCATAATGGTGGGTTAAGGATATAGTTAAGCATTTCCACTTGCAGTAGATGATTTCAGGAGATAAGGCTTAATGTATTTGGATATTAAAGGAGGTGTAAATTTATAAGTTCACTCTTGTGCAAAGACAGAGATGGTCTCTACTGGCCAAGAATCAGAACTTGGAAGGGAAGAAGCATATAGCTCTTCCTTTCTACTCTTGGAAAAGTGAAGCTTATTTATCTTTATTACAGATTTTCTTATCAATCAGTAAGAACCTCTGATGGGTCCATCCAGGTAGCAGCTTAGAGACCTCTCTAAGACACATTATTCATGTGCTCATTTATACTTGGGGAAAATCAGATATTCTAGTAGCTAAGAAATTTTTTCATTCTAGAATTTCTGGGAGTTTAATATCCTATGCTTTTTTTTTCAACTCCAAATTTTTGCTCTGAATTTGAGTCTCTCTTATTCTTTTGCACTCTTTCTCTACATACAAGCTTAAGATGTATATTTTTGGTTTCAAATCTATGTATTCATCTAAATGCCAGCAATACCATGGGTCTTGAATTCACCTCTGTGCCATTTCCCTTTAAATTTTTTAGAAATTTTTTCTCACCAAAAAATATATTTTTCAGTTAATACTTCTAAAAGCAGTTTCTAACTTGGGAATTTAAAAATCTGAGAGATATTTGTTTCATCCTTTCTAGAGAACATTCACAACTCTTGGGATCTTCCTAGGTTCTTTACAGGAAGTTATCCATGTTCTACACAAACACTGAACTTACTAGGGGGGTTTAAGCAAGATTTCTGAGCTCAAATAAATAACTTACTAGTTGTATGGATTAGGACAGTGTTTTTATGTTTGTTTTTAATCAAGAGAAGACTGAAATCATCAGTAATAGCTTTTGTTGGAGGGCAGCATTTATCCTGGGTAGGAGTGGTTTGAGGGCATAAGAATAGCAAATAGCTTTTCTCCAATCTCTGACCCGGCCCAAACATGACATTTCAATAGGTGGTGCAGGGATATTTTGATGGTACAGAATGTCTGGGGAGCTGCAGTCTTAGGAACAGCAACATCAACTCTGTGATATTTTGGCCTAATAGTTAAGAGAGGTGACTTCTGGTTCTGAAAGTGCCATTAACTTGTTATGCTTTGTGAAACAAGTCACTTAGCCTGTCTTGGCCTCAGTTTACTCACCTGTTAAATACACAATTTGCATCAGATGCTCTTCAGAGCGTCTGTTTTACTTCATGTGCCAAATATTTAGTGAGCACCCACAATATTAAGTATTGTGATGAGAGCTAGGTAGTCAATTTAAGACTGAAGACACTGGACAATTATTTTTCCAAGGTCCAGTTTTTTTATGTATAAAACAAGTGTTACAAAAAGCTTTCATCTCACAGGGCTTTGAGAATAACACATATATACTGCATAATCTATAAAGAAGCAGGGCACAAATGTTGTGCTTAAAATATAGTAGTTATTACTATAACTAGTAGGAGTAGAGATTGTAATCCTTGGCCTCATGGAGCCACCGAGAGGATCAGACAATTGCAATACTGTGATAAGTGCTAAGGTAAGAAAAGGCAGCTTTGATTTGGTTCCGAAGGTTATTCCTGAAACCCCCCAGCCCACCAGTTGCCTGAAAGCAGCCTGTGATTTTGAACTCTGAGCCTCAGGGTCTCTTTTTTCTCTACCTTTTATAGTCATAGTCATGCATATGGTCTGTTCTACTATAGAGTTGGTGAAATTAATCTCCTAAAGTCATCGATCATCTTATACTTGCCAAATTTTCCTAGTATAAAAATCCTTGATTAATGTCAGTGCTGAAGATATCATTTGGTATTAGTTTTATCTTAGTATTTATTGATCAGTTGTGAAAATACATAGTGAGAAATATAACCATATAGAAATAAATTTACAACCAATTTATGCATTTAAACCCCAATAGTATTTACATACATTGAAAAAGACTATTGTATCTCTCACTTGGAGCTCTCCAGAGAAAATGAAACAATATTGATGCCACATATGGCTTACGTGGGTGTGGGGCTGTTAAGTTCAAATTTTGCGGGGCAGGCTGGTGACTCCTGAAGAGGAGCTGATGTTGGGATCTTGAGGTAGAATTTCTTCAGGAACCTCAGTCTTACTCTTAAAGCCTTTCATTTGATTGAATGGGATCCACCCAACTTATGGGGGACTAATCTCCTTTACTTAAAGCCAACTTATTATGGATGTTAAAATTAGCTACAAAATGGCTTCACAAAAACACCTACATTAGTGTTTGATAAAACAGCTGGGTACGGTAGCTAACCAAGTCAACACATAAAACTATCACAAGTACACATTTCTAAAAGATATTTGATTTATTCATTCTGCAAAAGGCATTTTGACATGCATATAGATTGAAGAGACTTGTCTTTGGTTTTCTAGAGGTCAAGGTCACAGATTGAATTTCATAGACTTAGATCAATGGGAAGATGGCATGATTTTTTAGGACCACGATCTTTCTGTACTAAGGGCACAACAAGAATATGAGTCAAGTATCTCGCTGCTTTTTTGAGGGAAAACTCTGACTTTGCTTAAATCAAAGTTGTTGGCTATGCTTGGCTCAAACTGTGACACTACTCAGCAGAACAAGAGGGCTTCTGAGAACTCTGAACTTGTGATTTGTGATTCCTGCTTTGTTGTTGAGTACTTTTCCTAAAAACCTAGCTAGCAAGATATGACTGCTCCAACTGGCCAGTAAAGACAACATAAAGAGGATTATGAATTATTACTAAGGGATATTGATTTTTTTGAAATGCTGCTGAGATTTAAAAGGAAGCATAAAAGCCAAATCCTTGATTGGGGAAAGCTGGCCCTTACACAAGTAGAGGAACATTTTTATATAAATTTCTAGGAAGGATATACACTTTTATAAAAATAAGTCTCTCCATTCTAAATTCAATTTCTCATCTCCTTCTCTAGTTGCTTTCTATCTCCCTCTTTTTCAATTCCTCTGGTCCAAGATTTTAAAAAACAATGTGCATTTTGTAGGTGTTAGTCCAAACAGATTGAAAGCAGCTAAGAATTATTGCTTAACAAGTATTTACCTAATGTGAGCAGTTCCATATAACATAACCATAGTTGTTGAAATTGATGATTTTGTCACTGCAAGAGGTTGACAATGAGGAATCTTTCTTCTAATTCTAACCTAGCCTTAGTACTGACCAACTATATTGCATCTCATGTTAATTATTTAAAAAGGAATCTAAACAAAGGAAGGAAAAATGATTATGCAAATCGAAAAGTCATTTGAGAATAAGTTAACCTCTGATGAGAAGAAGCCTAAGGGCAAACTTGATCACTGTCTTTGAGAATCTGTAGGACATTTTGTCAGAGAATGTGGATCAGTTATACTCTATGTCCACAAGGAAATAGTCAAGAGAAAATAATCTTAAATCAATGGCAAGAGAGAGCACTGTTGGACATGGGAGATACTTCTTGATCATCTGGGTTATAAAACACTGAAAATGCCTGTGGAGGGAAGCAATTGTCTCTTCATCCCTAGACATTTGATATACTTGATAATAGTCATAGTTGAAAGAAAAATTTCTTTGAGCTAGGAGGCTGGGCCACATGTACCTTCAAAATCCCATGCAATTCATTATATTGGGCTGACCCTTTTATATAAAGGGTAAGCATTTATTAAATATCTACTATATTAGTTTCCTGGGCTGCCATAACAAATGACCACAAGCTTAGTGGCTTAAAATAACTAATTTGTTACCTTACAGTTCTATTGGTCAGAAATCTGGAGACATCTCACTTGTTGGTAAGCTGTGTTCCTTTCCAATGGCTCTAGGAGACACTCTGTTTCCTTTGTCTCCTGAGATTTTGGTAGAAGTGGATTCCTTGTGCCTGTCACCTGAAGGCTATTCCCACCTTCTAGAGCCTGCCTTATTCTTTGGTTCATGTTTTCTTTCCTCCATCTTTGAAACCACCTAGGCAGGATTGAGTCCTTCTCATATTTTCTCTCTCTGATATTCCTCTGCTTTCTTGTACTTTTAAGACCTTCTTTGATTAGATTGGACCCACCCTAATAATCCATAATAATTTCTCTATTTCAAAGTAATTAAGGTATTAGATACAAATTATGGAGGTAAGGTAATAAGACCTTAATTCTTTTTTTTTTTTTTAGATTGTATTTATTTATTTGACAGAGAGAAACATAGCTAGAGAGGGAACACAAGCATTGAGAGAGGGAGAAGCAGGCTTCCTGCTGAGCAGGGAGCCCGATTTGGGACTCAATCCTAGGTCTCCGGGATCATGACCTGAGCCGAAGGCAGTCACTTAACCAACTGAGCCACCCAAGCGCCCCTAATAGGACCTTAATTCTATTTGCAAACTTAATTCTCTTTTCCCATGTAACATTACGTATTCACAGGGTATGGGGATTAGAACATGGATATCTTTTGCGGGGAGGGCATTATTCTGTGTATCACAGCTACTGTGATATCAGCACTGACTGGTTTTGTATTGAAGAAGACTCAACCATTGAGAACTTATTCTACCATACTCTGGGTTTACGAATAATTAATGAATTCTAAATATTATGATTACCCAGCATGCCAGACATTGTTTGAGGGGATGCTATCCTTGCCCTAAAGATTAATATAGGCTACTTAAAGATATCTACTATATAAAGAAATGAATGTAACATTTAAAGAGCACTATAGTAGAGTATAATAGAGTGGTGAAACAATCAACCATTTTTTTATGGTTGACATCTGAGAAAGTGCAGAGAAAGAGATGTTTAAATAAAATCATTTAGGATACAAAGAGGAAAGTATTCCAAACCGAGGGAACAGCATTGAGAAGGGAAGTGCATGACATAACCAAGACTATAAATATAGAGGTCATATCTGAGTATAATAGGAAATTCGAGAGTGCTCTGAGGAACTTGGAGTTTATACTCCTATCACTGGGAAAAATTTTGAAAAGTTCTAACTAGGATGTGATAATCTGATTTTCATTCGAGAGAGATCATTGAAGTAACACAAGTTACAGCAGTAGAGATAAGACTATCTGTCCCCCTTACATAACTGATCTTCACTTATTTTACTTCTTGATCATTTATGTACATGATCTAGCTTCCTTATACATTGAAAATCCTTTAAGGCAAAAATCTGCATTTGATTCATCTTTGTATTCACTCAATGCTCATAAAATTATCTTTAAGCAGAAATGTAGATAAATATTTGTTTGATAAATAATGCCAAACATATAATGAATAAATGGAATCTCATAAAATATTTCAATAATTATAATGTAAGTAAATAAAGCATTGTGTGCTTATAAATCAAATGCTCATTTTCTGTTTGTAATCAGCCTATACCTGCATCTCTTCTAAGACAGATACTGTCATAATATTTGATTAGGATAAAGGCCAAGGTTCACATTCAGGCAGGTACTATGCTAAGTGATGAATAGTCAATGAAACACAGAGCACAGTTCCTTTAATGTAGCTTTTAGATATACCTGGGTGAATAAGAAATGCACACAAATTAGCTAACAATAGTCAAGAATACATGTTAAACCACAATAGAACATCATACTCAGTGAATGTTTCTAGAAGCAAATTTTTAGGAAATTACCATGAGGTAGTTATAGGTTAAGGACATAGACTTTCCCTTTAGATAGATCTGGGTTTGAGCTTTGACTCTGCCTAGTTTTTTGGCCTTGGGCAAATTGATTAATTTGTCTGTGACTTAATTTTCTGATCCGTGAATTAAGAAAATTAGGCTACCTCTTACTTCACAGGGGGTTGTGAAGATTAAACAAGGAGTATGTGTATCTTATATCTAATAACATATATCTTGTATACAATATAATTCTTATAGCTAATATATATATATATATATAAGCTGAAACATTTATTTTTTAAAGATTTTATCTAATTTGTAAGAGAGAGAGAGAGAAAGCACATAAGCACAAGGGGGGGAGGGGTGGCAGAAGGAAAAGCAAGCTCCCTGCGGAGTAGGGAGCCCAATGTAGGACTGGATCCCAGGACCCTGGGATCATTACCTGAGCTGAAGGCAGATGCTTAATGACTGAGCCACCCAGTCATTAAGATATATATATATATATATATATATATATATATATATATATATAGCCACCCATATATATTAAGATATATATATCTTAATATAAAATATAATAAATGTATTTACAAAGACATAAATAAGATTATGATCTTATTTAATTAAAGATTATCTATCCACTTATTTACCTATAAAGAACAGTGCTTGGAACATAGTAAAATCTTATAAAATTTTATCATTATCTGTGTAGAAAGAAGATTGGAAAGTCTTCCTGCAGAAGATGAGATTTGGGTTGAACCCATGAAGAATAAGGGAGACTTTTGTGTGAGGGAAAAGGCAGGGAGAGGACAGGAACTGAATTATAAAGGTAGAAATTCAGCCTTTAGTTCTCTTCTTTCTTTCTTTCTGATAACCTCCAAAAAGTAATGTGCTTTTAGTTCAGGAAGGTTAAGGAAATGTAAGAGAATACCTGAAATTATTCTTCTAATATGACTGGTAATGTATTTAAATATGGCTTTAGCTCTGTCATAGGACTTTTAACAAGAGCAATAGCCATCAGAAAATGGATATCAATAGAATTAGACGGTCTTTTTTTAGAAGAAATCCATAGTGTATAAAGAGCATTCGGATCTTGTAGATTGACCTGTTCTGAATAAAGTGCTGAGGTTGAGTCACAGTAGCACAGACCAGGCGACTTAGCTAACCTGTCATTTCTGACTCTTCACTCAGAGACTTTAGTAAGTTGTATGTCCTATTTCAGGAGAGGAGCCCATGGGAAAACATGAATTTTTCCCTTATTCCCTGGAACCACCTGGGCAAATGAAAACCCCCTCCTGCTTTGAGAAGTGGTCCTGAGAAAGCAGGGTGGGTGGGGGAAAGCACATCTTGCTGCCACATTTCTGAGAAAAAAGAGGAAGCATCATTTCCATTCTATGAATGCAAAGTGAAGCTTCTGACAAACACCCAGGGCTGTGGGGTCAGAGAGTAGTGTGCTACAGTATAACAAAATATAGGGGTTTGCCCCAAGTCTTGGGTGAATCAAATCATGTCATGCCTTACTACCCAAATGACAATGATTGAAATGGGAAGTATGGGCTGAATTCACTTAAGAAACCATCTCTATATCAGACTGCTTGGATTCAAATCTCTCCTGAGGGTAATCAAACAACCAGATTGCCTTGGGATGAAGAGAATTCTTTAAAAAAAGGGACTTCCAGTGCTAAAACTGGGACAGTATTGAGCAGACTGGTGTAGTTGGTGACCATAAAGCCCTAACTGTGTGACCTTGATTCAGTCTTTTTTTTGTGCCTAGGTTTCCCTTCTATACAATGTAAATTATAATATTGCCCGTATTTTAGGTTTCTTGTATAATACTTTTTACCAGATCCCAGGACACAGTAAAGCACTAATTATATCAACTAGGTATATGTGTTAGTTTCTTATGGCTGCTGAAACAAATTACCACACACCTGGTGGCTTAAAATGATAAGTAATAGCTAGGGTGGACAGGAAATACAAAATGAGTTTTATTGGGCTGAAATCAAGATATTGGCAGGGATGCACTCCCTTTGGAGGTTCTTCCAGCTTCTAGTGGCTTCTGGCATTCCTTGCCTTGTGGCTTCCTCACTCCTATCTCTGCCTACTTTATATCATCTCTGCCTTTCTTATAAGGGCTCTTGTGAGTACATCAAGGGACAACCTAGATAATCCAAGACAATCTCCTCACTTTAAGATTCCTAATCACATATGCATAGAAGCTCTTCTCAGATAAGCTAACATTTAAAGGTTGCTGGGATTAAGACCTCCTGATAATTTTGTGGGCCAGTATTCAGCCTACAACAGTGTATTATTAACTTTCTGACCTTTATCCTTTTCTATTTATAAAATAGTAACAAATATCTGCCTCACAGTCTTGTTGCAGTGATCAAAGGAGATAAGAGCTGAGCATATAGTAAGTAGGTGCTCATTGAATATCGAGCTTTTTTTCTCTTATTCCTTTCTCTTTCTCCAGTGGGTGGCTGAAAACAACTTTACTGCCTCACAGTTTTGGAGACTAAACATCTGAAATTAGTGTGTCAGCAGAACCATGCTTCCTTTGAAACCTGTTGGGAAGAATCATTTCTTAGCCCTTCTGCCTTCTGGTGTTTACCTGCAGTCCCTGCTGTTCCTTGCTTGTAAATGCATCCCTACAGTCTCTGACTCCATCCTCACACGGCTACCTTCTTTGTGTGTCCAGATTTCCTTCTTATTATGAAGACGTGATTCATGTTGGATTAGGGTCCCCCCTAAGGACTTCATTTTAATTTGATTACATCTTTCAAAAGGCTATTTCCATTTAAGGTTGCATTCACAGGTCCTGGGGGTTAGAGCTTCAACATACTTTTTGGGGAGACGCAACATATGTTTGTGGGTAGACAATATACCTTTCTTGGGGGGAGACACAGGATACAATCTCTTGATTTTCTTTAGGGGAACAATTATACTCTCAATCCTCAGGCTTGAGTTTTGGATAGGATTGAACTGACCAATTCTCAGTTTTAAGGAAGGACTATGACTGGTTTAGGCAGAGAATCCTGCCTCATCTCCCTGGTTCCTCTGCTTGGTTCTGGGGGTGTTTATCTTTCATACACTAGGAGACATTTGCTAGGGTTCCTGGAAAAGAAAGAGGCTTATTTGTTTGTTTAATTTTTGGAGACTGAGTATGGTATAAGGATTTGAAGTTTGGGTCCAGTAAAGCCATCTCATTACTATTAGGGGCATCAAAAGGCAGAGAAAGCCAACCTACAGAAGGAAGGATACCAAGAGATAAAGAGAGCTATGCCCTGATGACATTGTGTCTCCTCCAGTCAGTACCTGAAACCCATCCATTGCTGGAGTTTTCTAAGACAAAAGAAAAAGAAAACACTTTTTGTTTCTTTTCATCTAAGCTAGTGCGTTGGAGTTTCTATTCCTGCAACAAAAGTATCCTAACACTATTGTGCTGAGATTGGAGAGATAATCCTTCTATTTATGGCAAGAATCTGAAAAATAATAATAACTAAGATAACAGATTTGAATGGATTAGGTCATTTAATAGCTGCAATGACCCTAGGAACTTTTATTATCTTTCTTTTATAAATGAGGAAGCTGAGACAAGAATATGTTAATTTTCTTATTTGAGTTCAGTGATTAAGCAGCAGAATAGAAATTTAAACTTTACAGCTTGACTCCAGGTGCATTCTCTGAGCCATTCTGATACAGCCTCCTCTTTGCTATCAGGGTCTGCACAAAAGCAGCTTAGACAAACCCCAAATAGTTCATATACATAAAACAGGGAACTCATTAACATTGTGTAAGATCCCAACCATTCTCTCCCCACCTCTGTATTAGTTTGCTATTGTTGTATAGCAAATTAACACCAATTTAGCGACTTAACAGTGTCCATTTATTATCTTCTGTGAGTCAAGAGTCCCAATTGGGACCTCAGGGTCTCACAAGGTTAACATCAAGATGTTAGCTGAGCTGTGTGCCTTTCTGGAGCTTGAGATTCTCTGGTGAATCCATGTGATTATCGTCAGAACTCAGTTCCTCACAATGTAGGCTGAGGCCCTACGCTGCTAAAGACCACCCTACTTTCCCTGATGTATGGCCTTCTCCTCAGCATGCCAACTTGGCTCTTTAAGTCCAGCAGGAGTGACAGTCCCACCACTTATTCAAGAGAGAAACTGTGTCATCATATTCACCAGCATCACTGGCACTCAAGTGGAAATAATTATACAAGGTGTGTACACTTTAGGGTGGAAATCTTAGGGGCCACCTTAGAGTTCATGCTTCTATAACCCCTGCTTCCATCCACCGTGCAAGGAGCCAAACACAGGGAAGCATGCCACGTGAGGTACCATGTGTGCTTCCTGCCTTAAAGTTGTAAATGGCCTTCCAAAGAGAATAGAACACAAATCTTCTATTCCTCATTGAAATGTTATGGGGAAACATGACAATCACCTAGAGAATTATGAGATTAGAAGACCTGAAATATGATTGAGTGTTTCTAAAATGAAAGAAGACTTCTCAAGGTCACCCCTTCCTAAAAGTAATACCTCCATAAGTGTGGTTAAATTGGACAGAAACTGCCTTGCAAAATGGTTATTACACTTAGTTGCAGTTCATTAGGACTGTTCTGTAAGTAACTCTATTAGTGTTTCTGAATCCCCATTGCTTGTGGGGTCAGTCCCACTAAATCTGTTCTATCACAATAACAAATCTTTCGGTAAAAATCTATTTGGACTACAAGTACTTAGAATCAACCTGATTTATTAAACTGAATTCAAAGAAGTTTCTTAATTTAAAATCTGTTTAAAATGAATATTAGTTAAAATGGTTTATTTTTCATTAAGAGAGCATTTCCATGAAAGACTAACCTTAAATTACCTTTTTTATTTAGCTAGAGTCTGCCTAAGAGAATGGGAGGTAAATAAAACACATTGTGTTATTGAGCAATTTTTATCTTTTGTTTATATTAAGTAGGCGCAGCAAGACTATCATTACTGCAAAGAAAATTGCATTATTCTATTTCTCACTTTTAAGCTTTGAAACAGAAACTAATGTAAGCTTTTAAGCTATGATATTCAAACATATATTTCCAAAGAAAATTGATTGGTCATTTAGGGTTTTTTCAATCACTAACTATGGTCATCTTTTTTCCCTGTTTTGATTTTCTTTCATCTCTTTTGTATGGAATGAAACCTCTAGGAGTTGTGTGAAGTTGATCTTATGAAGAAGTCTTAAAGTTACTATTGATCATTTTCAGTGGACTTAACTTCTTTAAATGTAATTTCAGATATCCAGTTACCTTATATGCATATTATGATGACATTCTTTTTTGATACTGATTATATTGCTATAGATTTAAAAGTTGTGTGCCTATCTCCCTCCTTCTGCCTTCTTCATTTCCCATTCTACTTCTGCTAAGGCTCTGATTTTTTTTATCCATCTAGCTAACTGTGGTCTCTCGCCCTGAGAACCCTGCTTGTACCTTCTCCATGCCTCCCTGATTTCTCATAGAAAGGAATTGTTATCATACTCATGATTCTGGCTCCAGGAATCATTGGAAGGAGGGGCGTTGTGATAATGGAAATGGCCTTTGCTTTTATTGGCCTATCTACCCTCAACAACACACTTGTGAGTTTCTAAGGCCCACTTCTTTTATTGTGGCAAATACTCAGAATTCTCTTCATTTGCTGCTGAACTTTTTTGCCCCAATCCACCCATTTCAAATATTTTTGCTTATAATTCAAACTTTAAACCTATTTCTGGCCATTTTTGATTCAGTGATCCCTTTTGATCAGCTCTCTTTAAAGACCAATTTGCTTCACTCCTCAGAGTCATAATAAGCTGGCTGCCTCAGGTAGGAACCCTCGAATCTGGTTGCATGGGGTCAACCCACTGTAACAGGAAAGGTTAGCTACAACTTCCAAAAGAAGAGAGAACAGATGCCAGAAACCAGGAGAGATGATTTGGGAGATACCACTACCTGGTATAATGCAAGTGTTCACCCAACTAGTCCCTGATGGAAGATAATTTCTTAGAGACTAACGTCATTTTGGGGGGGCACCTAGTAAAAACAAGTCTAACACTCTAAGGGTAATACTCAGTGATAGATGCACTAATGGCTACAGTAAATTTTTTCATGAAATTCTACAGAACTAGTTGATTCTTATAGTTAGAGTCACGGAGTTTGGGGATTTAGTTATATTCTACTGCGAGCCCGGTTCTAGGCTGAGCCCAGTCACCTTATCACTTAGATTGGATTCCCTAGAGACTGTCCCAGAAACTGAGAATTGCATGCAAATTTATTTGGGGGCTGCTCTCAGGAGATATATCTGCAAGACCGGGCAGAAGAAAAAGTTGATCCAAAATGCAGTAACTAATGAGACATTAGCCAGCCAATCTGTGGCAAGCTCTGGAGTTGGGATGGTCCTTAAAGAGTTATCCTAAATGGAGGCAAAAGGCAAGGACTTCTTATCTCTATGTAATTTAATCATTTATATCTTTGAGTGGAGCAGCATGATATCCACTATAGTACATTGTTACATAAAGAAATAGTGCACAGTTAACTGTAATAGCAATATTTGACTTATAATCAAGCAACATGCTTGCAAACATCACCTATCTTTAACTATCATTAAGTGCACATGCTGTTAGTACTTATGGCCAGTGTCTTGGAAAAAGACAGCTCATCATTTGTACTGTCTGGAGTGAATTCCATGTATTAAAGTAGCTCTACAAAGATGTAGATGGGTTAGGGGTTTTATAGGGATAATGGGGCACACGGAGAGTAGCAATGGTAGAGTGCAGTTAATTCCCTTGAAGTTGAAAGGACAAGAGAGCTAAAGAGAGATATGGAAACCCAGTGAAAGCTGGAGTGACAGCGGAGTCTACACCAGAAGGAGCTGTAGTCCTGGAGATACACAACTACTAACAGAGAGGTGGTGCTGAAGCCCTTAATTACACACTGGTGATTTCCTATTGGCCAACCCAACTGGCAGTCACCTAACAAGTAAGTCTCAGGAATGCAGTGCACAAAGGCTAGTCTCCTGTGGCAAAGAGTAGGATGAGAAGAGCAAGGAATGGTATGAATTGGCAAATGGAAAACAGACAGCACAATTTCCAAATAAAACATAGATTGCTTTTCTATCCAAAAAGCAAGCCATTTTCTCTAGCATATTTGACAAATAATCCTTAAATAAAGCACTTAATAAAAAGACTATTCCAGCTGAGATTCCTAGGTCTAAAGATAGAACTTCATTTACTCATTTTATTTTTTCCTTTTTAGAAGAAATCCTCAGTAATGAAATGTTGAAAGAAATTTTTATGTTGTAACCACCAGTCCATTTTACTTGTTGGGCAGGTGCCATACAACAAATGCTGTTTTTGAGAATGTGGCAATTATAGATACTAGAGAAGCCACCAGGAGAATAACTAAGAGAAATAATTATTACTGAATGTTCAATGTGGTGTGTGTGGCTTTTTCAGTTCAACACCCATTAAGCGAGAGTCACATGATTAAACCTTACATATATTTTTCCCCCAAATTTACCCCCTGAGGGGCAAATTACCAGCACAGTTCTGAATAACATTATTGTAGCTGTTAGTCTTTGTGTGCATAATTTCCCATCCATGATATTTACAATTTTCTCCTCGGTGTTGCTTTGAAAAGTGGTACAATTACAATATTTTCATTATACTATAGCTTACACAGATAATTAAACAAATAAATATGATCTTACACAATTCATTTTAAACATTCCCAGTCTTTATAAAACACCCTCATTTTGAAAGAATAGAAATGTTAATGTACATGCAGTTTTTATTCTCTTTTAAAAAGACATCACCTAAAAAAAAAAAAGACATCACCTGAAAGAGTAATAAAACTCATCCATTTAAGGTAAACCTTAACTCTCCTTACAATCAGAAATTAAACTAGTGTAAAATAATAACCATCTTATAGCTTTTACATGAGAATAGTAAGAATAGCCTATTTCCATGTTGAAGAGGTTAAAAATGTATTTCTCACAACTCATTGACTTTGTCATTGAGGCAGTAGTTCAGTAAATTATGTGTTTAGTACATTTACTAAGAAGAGTTAAATCTTGAAATTTGGGGTTTTTAACATATACCATTTTTCAAAGTGCTAAATCTAATAAAAAATGGTACTTAGCTATAATAAACAAACTTTCAAAAAATCTAGACTTTATTTTCAAAGTAATAGAATTTAGAGTGATTTAGATAAATGGGCTTATTTTGCCAATAAAGAAGCCAAGTCTCAGAAATACTAAATGGCTTTCCAAGGTCTTATAGTTGGTTACTGCCAGAGGCAGAATTATAAGAGGCAGTCTCCTCAATACCACCACTGTGTCCTTTCTCCTGTTCAGCATGTCCCTTCCAAACGTCTTTATAGTTTCCCTTTCAATAAACCTTTATGGGCTTTTAACTCTAAGCCAAGTCTCACTTGTATGTCAGGGACTGACATGTGAATAAGACATGGTGAATAAGAAAGAATACATTTCTATAGAAACTCACAATTTAGTGAGGGAGACTTATAAGTAGATGAATAATTATTGTTTATTCTGCATTGTAATACATGTTTTGACATCACAGAGGAAGGAGTAATTTGTTCTGTCTTAACTTAACCTGGCTTTGGGAGTTAATTTCTTGGCTTCAGTTAATATAGTCGCTGGATCTTTGGGACTAACAGGCATGACCCTAGTTTCTTGCACACCCTAGTTTCATGTTTTCCTGCCATTCCCACTGTCCTTCCTTCTGACTTATTGCATCATGGAATAGTTGCTGCTTATGTGCTACCATTTTTGATTTTGAAAGCTTGAAACCATCTGCTGCAGGAACAGAAACTGCTCTCCTGAAGAAGAGAGAATACAGTGATTTCTACTTCTTCATTTTACCTCCTGAAGGATTGCCTTGTTCTTTGTATTTTTTCCTTTCCCCCAACCTCTAGTACCCTTCACCCCCAAACTGGAGATTGAACTTCCAGTGACACTAAGTGTTATACCCTAACTGACTCACCGACATGACTGGTAACATTCATTAGCATGACATGTGTCATGGGTGTACCAAGTATTGTGGACCCCTGACACACAAGGCATATACTGCTCCTTTTTTTTTTTTCATCCATAGGAAAGCCCATAGGGAGAAAAAAGGAATAAGAGTGTTACAAAAGAAATGAATACCTCTTAAATGTTGACATAAAGTTATGAAGTCAACGATGAGCAAAACCACTGTTCTAAAGCCTACTCTCTCTGTAATAATCAGTATCCAGCCTCAAGCCCAGAGTGCTGAATGCTCTCTTCCTCAATAAGCTTTCTCCTTTCAAAGTGACTTCATTTCTTCTCTCTGCCCTTCATAAGTTTGTAATCCTAGGGTTAATCTTTGGAGGCTAAATCATTTTCCCAGTTTCTCCAGGACTTTTCTCATGTACTCAATTCACTCAGTAGGCATCAAAAGGTAGTCATAGAGAATGAGCTAGCTACAGTATCCTGGCTACAAAGAACTCCTTTGCAATGTCTGCAATATCTAGCCAGACCATTAGACTAGGTCCTCCCTTCTGTGCTATTCCAAGTGGCAGATACCGTCTTTGAGCAAGTGTCCTATTGACCTTGTAGCCCCATACTACTTGGTATGTTGTCCAAATAAAGCTTAAATTGCCCACTCTTACCAGCTAAGTATTTTCTGGTTAACTCCTAGTATGTGATTAGCATTTGTCTTAAATATTAACACTGATGCTCCTGAAAACTTTAAACTTTACTTCTTTTGATGAATTATGGTTATGTTCACTTTCACATAGTGATATTTACTGATAGCCATTGAAAAATCTACCATGTGATTTCATGTTTGAGTCATTAGAAGTATGTGAAAGAAATAAATATACATTTTTTTGGCAGAAAGGTGGAATTTTTAAGTATTATATATGATTGTATAAGGTTGTGGAATATACATTTCAGAAGATTTATTATAAATAGTTTCAATTCCAATTTTGAGCCTAAGGGAGAATGTTGTAATTTGAAATGGCAGACACTGAGCTTCACTTGAGAAAGTCCCTGTGTCTTCCTGCCACAGGTACATGCAATAGAAATTCTAAGATCTGCCTTGTAATTTCAATGCCCTCCTCCTTGAGGACGGGTTATAAATCTGTAAATATAAGTGATCCACTGCTTTGCCTAACTCAAAACCCTTTTCTATTGAGAGTGACTGTCTTAGAAGAAGTCTGTGCCCTGACTTGCCTAATACCACCTCTAACTTCTACCAGCATACTGCTATGCACACAGTCCTACTTACTTACTCAAGGGAGAAACCAGCAGCTTTTTGGTCATGCATGAACTCCCTATGAAGATAACAGGATTTACATGTGCATACAGAAGGATAAACCAGACTTTTGTTAAACTGTTACATAAACTGTTCTCTCATTTTTCCCTGAAATAAAATTGTGTGATCATCCCCTCCAGTTGTGTGGCTTTGTGCTGTTGGCCTAATTTAACTATCTTTGACTTTTGACCAAGGTCCCCTATGATGCCTAAATGTAAAATCAGTGTTTGATGACTGATACTTTATGTTCACTTAATATGTGAATTATATTCCTCCTTACCTTTTTAATAGATGAGTTATGTGCCGTCTGGAGCATCTTCATTTCTATTTTCACCCACTGATATTCTCATTTTTTCCTTCTTGGTCTCTTGCTTTCCTGATATTAGAAGCACTTTGTGAAGTTGCATTTAGTGTTACTTTGTATTTTTAGTATTTTCCTCTGCTATTAGTTAGTATTTTATTTATTTATTTATTTATTTATTTATTTATTTATTTATTTGGATTTTATTTATTTTGACAGAGAGAAACACAGCCAGAGAGGGAACACAAGCAGGGGGAGTGAGAGAGGGAGAAGCAGGCTTCCTGTCGAGCAGGAAACCCGATGTGGGGCTCGATCCCGGGTCTCTGGGATCATGACCTGAGCCGAAGGCAGTTGCTTAACCAACTGAGCCCCCAGGCACCCTATTAGTTAGCATTTTAGTTGTTCTTCTGAGTATATGTCTTTACATAAGATTTTTTGAAAATTTAAGAAAGTTTCAAACTCATTTCGTTTTTAATTTCATGTTTCCCATTTTTTCACCCATAAACAACTTTCATTATACACAGTATAAAATTAAATTAATTGCAAGTCCATAATTATTCCCTTTGACATCTGAACCTACTCAATTTAAAAGTCTGTCTTAAGGCAGAGCAGAAAAGGATAATCTTGACCTTTTAAAAAATGACTAATTCACAAATTAAACTTAAGTAGCCTCATGCAGGGAGAATACTGGGCATCAGGAGACTCAATATCAAGTCTTAGCTTTGCTTTTAATAAGCTTGTATCTTTGGGCAAGTTACTTATACTCTGAATTTGTCTTTTTTAATGGGCTGGGGGTGGGGGAGGAGGGTGATGAATTGAATTTCAGTTCTTTTCAGCTTTTTAATTCTTTGTGAGAAAAAGCCTCTTTGGATTTACTCTAATATACCAATTGAGAAGGCAGGGGAGAGAAAAAAGTAAGAATTTTATTGGTTATAACATTGAATTGCAAGTCATATGAATGTTTTGATCAAGATGCCACCTCCTTGAAGGTTATATTTGAGATAAAAAGTATAAATCTCCATGAGCTCTAGTTCTTTCCTCTTTCACTTCATTTTCTGTACTTCCAATAGGGGTGAAAATCCATTATGTCATTTGAGAAGGTCTGGGGTGAGGGTGGGTGGGAAGATTAGCAAAGTCTTCTCCTGCATATTGGAAAGCAGGGATAACTAAATAATGGTGTATATCTCCCATTAAAATTGCCTCCATAACCTTTGCCAGAAATAGCATTTGAGACTGGAAGAGAATTAATGTTCAGTAATTTTTGGGTCGTTATTTAAATGTGACTTTCAAATATCTTTCCCAAGAGGAGCACTTAAAAAGATCCATCAAAGTACTAGTGCTAATAATCTGCCATGGGACCTGGGCAGTAGGTTAAGAGACTAACCTCTTATTAATTAGGTGAAGGATTCACAAAATGTTAGGAGTGTACCTGAGCCCAGTATTCATTTTCAGAAGAGTTATCTATCCATGAGTGAAATTATATTGGAATTATCAAGCATCTAAGCCAAAGGGAGGGGAGTGGAGTAATTTTTTTTTTTTAAGTTTAGAAGTCATAAATGTGAAGATAGTGACGTTGTTTTCCATGTAATTTGTTTAAAAGGATATTTTTTAATGGAATCATTTTGGCATTCACTAGAAAGCAGAGAATGTCTGTGTGTGTAAGTGTGTATATACCCATTGGAAATGGAAATCCAAGTGGGCATAAGGGATCAGTTACTGAGGGGACACGGTCCTAGCAGACCAGAACTTCCGTTTCCAGGCCCCACGCCACTGCAACACCCATGAGTCACCAATAAAATCTTCCAAAATTACCTTGTGAAGGTGGTGCTCCAAGCAATTCAAGTACTTCAGGGAGGTAATGGGAGTTATTTAAGCCTATGGCTTAATCTGTTGATTCATTCAGTCACTTGGGGTGTCGAGAAAAGGGGAGGGGTAGCATGGAAACAGTAGGACTCCTGTTCTCTGGCCATGAGGAAGTCAGGCCTTATCTTTTCCAAGATCAAAACTATTTGCTACAGACAAAATCATCTTTCACAGTGAGCTGGAGCAAAATGATTTACCCACCATACCCAAACCCCAGAACTTTTCTTTTTTGCTCTTCCATTACTGACAGATGTGTAGAAGAATAAATTCTGACTTTGCAGAAACTACTCTTCGTAGACTCTGAAAAACACATAGGGTAGAGTGAAGGGCTAAGTTCAACAACATTATTTTGAAAGATTTTGAAAGTCACCTATAAAACTTTAGTCATTAAACAGAAGGTATGTAATGGAGACTGAATGCAATAAGAAAGAAAATGACCCAAATTGCATCTCTTCTCCACCCTAAGAATTGTTCTACTTTGTTCAGAACCTCCACTCTCCTTCCTGAATGCCCCTCCTCTTCACTGTGTCACCTCCAGTTACCTGAGACTCTTTAAATACACAAAGGACCTTTATTTTAGCAGAAAGGAATGAAAGAATACATTAAGGTCAATTGGGTACTTTTAATGTTCCTTATGTTCTCTGGAGAGATCAGATCAGTGTGAAACTAGAAGATAAGAGTAACACAAGTGACACCAGTAACCACAACAAATAACCTCAATTATCTAACAAGACAGTGTGGCGGTGATGATGGAGGTGTCTCTGAGTAAGAAGTCAGCAGGTCTGCAGCAGTGGTTTCCTATGTCAATTTGAACTGGCTTGTGTTCATGCAAAATCAATTCACACTTCTCCCGAAGAACCAGTCTTTGTGGTGGTCTGTGATCTTAATTAGCAATCACGATACCCTTCTACTCTTTGTCAAATACATCTAAAATTGGATTGTACTGACTTTAAGGATTTTAAAGTGAAGATGGCTTGGGAACCTTTGATTTCTTTTGCATTCCTACAACCAGACTTGCCTGTTAACATTCTGAGATGAGGTAGAAATGGACATGAGAATATATAAGAGGTTCATCACCTTATTTATAAAAGTTAAGAAATCTTACCCTTGATCTCTCAAAACCCTGACAATCTCTTCTATGCAAGATCTGCAACACTAGAGACTGGGAATCCAAGTTGAGCAATTCTTCTAGCCATAAAATATGTCTTTAAATAAAAATAATAATGTTGAATTTTCCCCAGGCCCTTTGCTTTTGGTAAATAGTGAAGTTGATAGGAATCCCTATCCTTAACTGCAATGAAAAACAAAAACAAAAACAAAAACAACCCCCCCAAAAACCACACACACACACACACACAACCCACAACCGCTCATTGCAAAGAACCACTCTTCTCCATATTTACTTAGATAATTTAGATAAGGTTCTGAGATGCCTCCACCTCCCCTATTTATCTATGACAAGGCCAGACCCTCCAAATTCCCTTTCCTTTCCTCATAAATAATTAGCTGCACTGCTTGTCCCCACTACTTACTCAGAACAAAGTGCTTGGTAACCAAATTTTGGTTAGGATTCTCTCCTTCCCTCAAGTCCTTAAACTCTGGCCCACCCTCAGTCTGATCCAGCATAGAATCCTCCAAAAGGGCAGGAGGATTCTGCCTGTAAAACAGGAAAATGGTCTGGCTAAAAAAAAAGAGACTGACGACACTTTCTCTGATCCACTATCTGATCTACTTTTCATCCATTTTCACCCCACTTCCCCACATCGCATCCTCTATCTTGTGGATTCCTCTCTATAAAAGAAAAGCCCTTTCTGCCTAATTCTTGAGATTCTTGCAGATCTTACAGTCACGGATTTTCTTATATTGATATTCTTATTCTGTTAGTCCCTCTCATAGCTTAGAGTTATCCTTTTGAATAAGGTCTATCCTTACCAAGATCCTTTTTTTTTTTTTTTTTTTTGATGAAGCCTTACAAGTTTGTTCCAAAAATAATTTTTGTTTATTTTTATTTGTGGTTTGTAAGGGAGATTGCTTTTCTCTATGCTCCATGTGCAATTGTAAATTCCTATTTCGTGTATCAATGAACTCTGTGTTGATGTTGAGAAAAGAGACCATGATGTAGGTCGCTCTGGGATTTGTCTGTTTCCTGTAATAGGAACTGCTTCTGAAATGACTGGACAAGAGGAGGAGCACATGTTCTTTAAAAAGGCTTTCCAGAGCTTTGGAAAACCAAACAAAGGCCTAGCTAGAAATGAGAAGACTGCTCAATATATTTCTAAATCTTTTGAACACCCAGAAGTGACTTTGGGTTGAGAGACGATCTGTGATTACATTGCTGGATATGGGATACCATTCACTCCTAAAGAAAGAGAAAGAAAACATTGCTTGTTTAGGTCATTCAGAACCAGGGATTTTGATGAGAGAAAATGACACAGGAGTACTTCCTGAGACAGATGCCAAGTTTTGGTAAACTTTACACTAGTAAAGTTTCATTTGTAACTGTTTTCATTAAACAGCAAGAGAGCCTTTGAGTCCTGGCTTGGAGTAATTCTAACATTAAAAGACTGAAAAGAACATGATATGTAAATGCAAAGTGGCTTGGCTCCTTCATTCAATCACCAAGAATCTTTTTTGTTGCTGAGTATAATTACTGCCTAGAAAAACCAGCATTCCCACCAAGCTGCAGTCCTTGAGTTTTTAGTCAACATGTTAAATCCTAGTGCTTGGCAGTTTTTACTGTGGGCCTCCCTACTGAGTGCCCAGAGAAGCAAAGGTTGAGTATCCAGCTTTGCCTGGGGCAAGACGTTGATTATTACACAGTCAGAAGCCAAATAAACTATTTGCAGATAGATCAGAGAACAGAAAGATTGGCTTTGAACAATGGGGGAAATTGCAATTAGGTTTTTCTTTCCCTTTTCAAAGGTACACTTTGGCTTGTATTATTTATTTTGTATCTTTGTCTATTGGTGTTTTGGCCTATCACAGTGCTTTCTACATTTTGATAGAGTAGTAATACAAGGACCAAGCTTACTTATTACTTTTGTCTCTTAACTGAACGTCAATCATTTTCCATTTAAAAAGAAATGGCCTTCTTTGTAATTGAGAACTTCACCGATCTTTTCCTATTCTGCTCTAATATAATATAATACATTTCCTTTTATTTTACTATTTATAAAGTCATTATAAATCAAACCAATTGCAGTATAACAGGAGATGGTTGTCATTTTCTTTCTTTCTTTTTTTTTTTTAAGATTTTTATTTATTTATTTGACGGAAAGAAACACAGCTAGAGAGGGAACACAAGCAGAGGGAGTGAGAAGAAGGAGAAGCAGGCTTCCCGCTGAGCAGGGAGCCTGATACCCTGCTCAATCCCGGGCCTCCGGGATCATGACCTGAACCGAAGGCAGATGCTTAACGACTGAGCCACTGAGGCACCCCTGGTTGTCATTTTCTATCTCAAAGATTCATTCATAATTTCCCAATTACATGTAGTTTAAATACATAGCATCCAATCTGCAGTCTTTGAAATGGTGCCAAATTCCATCTGCTTTCCTGCATATTGTTACAGTTATTTCTGAGCATGACATAAGAAGGGGCTTCTGAGAACTCTAACATGAACAAAAATGTTCCTCAATTGAACCTTACTGTTAATCTTGCAATTTTCTGTTCAATACCCTTCTCTTACATAAATGCATAGTTTTATTGATTTCCATATCCGGCTGCTTAATGACCTCCACTAGCAACCTATCAGCATTTCTTTCCCAGTCGAACCAGGGGGAGTTGATTCCTCTTACAGCATTGCCTCAAATTCATAAAAGGTCGATTCTAATGGAATGCAAATAGAATTGCCGGATGTAAACGCTGCCGGAAGGTTAGATTTTCTCGATGCAGTTCTTAGGTTTCATCTCCAAATTCTACCCAAAAGTTTAAAGAATTTAAATTACCCTTTCAGAGGGCAAGTTTAAATTTTTTCCACACACAGTGTCACTAGTCAACTATCTTTTATTATTTTAGCTTTCCTTAAGATTCCTTGTTTTCTTTCATCGTGATACCAGTTAGTTTCCTGGGTACTTGTGGCATTATACATAACATAGGCATGAGTTTTTAAAAATGGGTACATTGAGTTGACAGAATTTAACATTTCTCTGGAAAATTATAAATATTCCAGTGCTAAAGTCTGTTATCCCATAGGCACACTAAACAGCTGAAACAAATGGAAAAAAAAATATTGTTCTTTATGCGTTATAGCTAACGTCATGATAGATTTATTATGTAATCTCTAACACATTCTATGTTGGAGTCACAGCAAAAGTACTGTCATTCCTCTAAAAATTATGCATGTCATTGTCTGCAGAAGTACTTAAGTATTTTTTCATTCTTTTTTAAAAATTGTGTTTATTTTGTACTGATTTTTGTTAAAATGCTAAAATAAATATTAAATTTTAATAGCACATACTGCCTGTGTGATTATTTCCATTTTTAGATGACTCTCAAATGTTGGCTCGTTCAGTTGGGTTTCTGTTATTCTTCTCCTTGGATAAGTATTTTTATAGCTTCTACAAGTCGTTTGGGCTTGCCAGAACATTTTCTGTCTCTCATTTCTCTAGCAATATCCAGCTCCCTTCACTGCAATGTTTTCTATGGCAGATTGGAACTTCCCATCCATCAGTGTTAGCCACAATTTTCATTTTTTTTTTAAGATTTTTTTTCTTTATTTGAGAGAGAGAGAAAGAAAGTGAGAGAGAGAATGAGCAGGAGGAGGGGCAGAGGCAGACTTCTCTGTTGAGCAGAAAGTCTCATGTGGGACTCAATCCCAGGACCCTGGGATCATGACCTAAGCCTAAGGCAGATGCTTAACTGACTGGGCCACCCAGGCACCCCTAGCAACAATTTTTAAATATGCCGTGAAACTCTTGGTGCATTCCATGCTGGCGAGAGAGGTTACACAGTAACAACTTTCCATTTCTTAGCTAGCTAAGATGTCAACCAGGTATAGACCAGAGGCACAGTAACAACTTTCCATTTCTTAGCTAGCTAAGATGTCAAACAGGTATAGACCAGACCCACGTAGATGTCAACCAGGTATAGACCAGAGGCCCAAAACTTAGATTTATAGGAAATACTGTATTTATCCATTGTCCATGACTTAACATTATTTTGATGCCAAGCTTTCACCCTGTAGGCTGGTGAGATATTCAGGCTTTGCTACACTTTGGGCTTTCCTCCCCCCAGGGGATGACAGGGTTTGATGCAGTACCACTGGTTCTTGGTGGAGTGGGAGGGAACACCATTCCGGTAATGGTTGTGGGACCACACTAGTAACTACCAATATGTCCCCTGCGCTTGTCTACACAGCCCACTCAGATCCCACTCCTCACCGGTTATTTTCATGGGACTGGGTACTCTGACGTCGATGTTCCCTCTTCTTAGAAATACCACATAGATTCTTCTCTTGCTGTCTTCCAGGGCCAGCTCTCTACTGTTCTAGTACCTAAAGCCCTCTTCCTTGCCATTCTATAACCCTAGTCTCCACATTAAGTACAAGATTTAGAAATCTGAAGTCTAAATATCTTCTGCCTCTGCTTCTACAGTAAATGCTGTGCTGGTAAGCCAGATCTGCCTCCTGCACTGAGAAACCTCCCCAGTTATTGGGATTACTTCCCACAAATAGTCCTCAGCTGTCAAATGTTTCTAGGAATTGGTCTTAGCCGAAGAGACCCATATTGCCCAAGGTTACACTCCTTTCCAGGGGCAGTCTCAGGCCTAGACACCTTTGCTCCAACTGAGGGCAACTTTGAAGGGTTAGTGCATTTTAGAAGTGCTAGGGAATTGACTGAGTCCTTTCCATGACTGCATGGGGTCCTACATCTCCCTCTGCCCAGTCCTGCTTCCTTCCATTTCATGCAGATATTGATCCTAAAAAAATATTCTCCATTAAACTTGCAGGAAGGCGATTTTCATCTGTTTTCTAGGGAAACTATGCTGAAGCAACTTGGCCCATTGCTGGATCAGTAGTCTGCCTATTACCTCATTAAAGGTATAAGGCATGAAAGCATAGAATGGCTGAGAGAGTGATTGCAGGAAATCTAAAGATTTATTAGTCCCTTACACATAGACAAAATAAGGGGGGACCCTGGCCACAGTCGTCCATTGGCAAACAGTTTTCTGAAATCCAAGTAGCAAGAGACACAGAGAGAGAGATAAAAAGAGAAAGATGGGGGAAGGGTAAAGAAGGGAGGGAGAGAACTATAAGGGGAAAGAGAGAAGGAGAGCACAAGCCTTGTTCTGGTGATCAATAGTATAGATATAGGTGATATCAGCCCATCTATATCTATACATAAAATAGAGAAGACTGTTGGCAGAATATTTTTTTAAAGAACTTTTATTTATTTGAGAGAGAAAGAGTGAGTGAGTGAGAGTGGGGGAGAGGGGAGAGGCAGAGGAGGAGGGAAAAGCGGACTCTCCACTGAGCAAAGAACCACATGCAAGGCTTGACCCAAGGACCCAGAGATCATGACCTGAGCCAAAGGCAGATGCTGAACTGAATGAACCACCCAGGCACCCTAGGATTTTTTTTTTTTTTTTAATGCAACAGGCAAATTTTGAGTGACCATTCCTAGTGGGGAGAAATCAAAGGATAGGACAGGTTGCCTTGTTGGGATTTATGGGGCAGAAATGAGTAGAGCAAGACATCTGGTGGTTTCTGTCCTGGCAGGGGTTAAAATAGTTTAGTTAGGGCGCCTGGGTGGCTCAGTTGGTAAGCGACTGCCTTAGGCTCAGGTCATGATCCCAGAGACCAGGGATGGAGACCCACATTGGGCTCCCTGCTCAGCGGGAAACCTGCTTCTCCCTCTCTCACTCTCCTTGCTTGTGTTCCCTCTCTGGCTGTGTTTCTCTCTGTCAAATAAATAAAATCTTTAAAAAAAAATGGTTTAGTTAAATGGTGGGACTTACTACTGGCTAACTTTATTTCCTTTATTCCCTAATCCATTTAGAAGTCTCTAGTTATATCTGAAAAACAGAGTTTTTGTTTGTTTGTTTGCTTGTTTGCCTCTACTACAGTGTTGTTATTTTTTTTAAGTTTTATTTATTTATTTGGCAGAGAGAGATCACAAGTAGGCAGAGAGGCAGGCAGAGAGGCAGGCAGGGAGAGAGGAGAGAGGAGGTTCCTTGCTGAGCAGAGAGCCTCGATCCCAGGACCCTGAGATCATGACCTGAGCCGACGGCAGAGGCTTTAACCCACTGAGCCACCCAGGTGCCCTACTACAGTGTTTTTTACTTATTTTCAAGTCACCATGCCTTACATGCCTATTCAACTGATGCCTTTTGTGTTCTCTCTATTGGTTCTCCCCATCCTTCAGTAGTGTTTTCCTGTCTTGGGTTCCTGTGGAGCATTCATCATAGGTCTGTGTGTCTGGCCAGCAACAGGGAGCAAATGAAATGAGAGACTCATTCTTATGGAAATAGGCGTGGCTGTTGAATTTGGTGATAAAGTGCACCTAAGAAGGCAAGGTGTGTCAACAAGTTTCTAGGAACCTGGGGATCATTTTGCCAAGACAAAATAAAATAAGAAACAAAACAGAAACCATGTCATGAAGTTTAGATGGAAAAAAAAAATGAGACAAAGTCTGATTCTCAAGCCTATGGGCATCTCTGAAACACACTGATCTGGTACCTAATTATAAGTCTCAGGGTGACATCAGAGTCCTCTTCAGAGTAGGGAAGTCCTGATGTAGACACATGACCTGTCTAAAGTCTGACTTACAGAGTAGTCTGAGAAGTGTCTGTCAGATTTGGCCCAGGATTTAGGACATGACTAGTGTTTAGGAGGGATTTCATAGATCATATTCTCCTAGTTTCCTAGTGGTAGAGCAAGGGCTCCAAACCATATATATGGTTCATATAAAGACTGGCACCAAATTTTTGAATTTATTCCCATTCTCTTGTGTCAAGGAATATAGTAGAGTGACAACTTCATGATAGTTTCCATATTGGTAGACCAGTTGCTTAGAACAAAACATACGTTTACAAAATCAAAGCCTTGCTATAAATTCTTCTCAATTTAAATCTTCCAGCCCCACTTACCCCTCATTCAGTCACAGAAGTATTCCAGTAGCAAATCCAGTTACTTCCCTTCAGCTCTTTGATGTGTGCCAGTGTCTTAAACACACCCTGTAATGTTCTTTTACAGCTATTTTTAAATTTGATGATATTTGTTCTCCCTCTGTCTGCACTATTTCCTTCTAGAGCTTTACTACAAATTATCTGTTTTTCCTGGGCATTGACATCCTCCTTCAATGAATTCATAGGATTATATTTCTCAAGTAATTTCACCTGTTTAATTACATTTTTGCACCAAAGGTAAAATTTCTCCTGCAAGACTGAAGTGTTCCATTGTGGCAGAAGAATTTGAATGTGGCATAGTAGAGTGGGATTTCTTTTAAACAAGTAGAAGTTCCTGGGAATTCATAATAGTTTTTGCAGGTTATTAATTTATAGGAGACAAAAAGTGGGCAGACAAAGAATCATGAGAGGGAAAAGTTGGGGATTTAGCAAAGGGAGATTTAGCGCACCTTAGGGAAGTAGAACTTGGGAGAGTTGTTCAACTTAAAGTATTCCTAAGGAATGGTCTCAGAATCCAAGAAATTAGTCTTGATTAATAAAATTTCAGGGTCTTTTAGGGAGAAACAGGTAGGCATGGTACTTCTTAACATCACCTAAATCAAAATCTACTCCCTATGTGCATGTGACTGACTCAGAAGAACTACTATCGCTTAAAAATTTATCTGATTCAGTGTCTATTATTCTTCTTTAATCTTTGTAAGGTGCTTCATTCAACAACTGCTCTTGCATACAGTATCAGCACAATAAATGATAGCTACTGCTTCACCATTTTTATTCTCCTTGATGAATTTTAATATAATTTGATCACATTTGAAAAAAAAATCATTGCTGATACATTCAAATGAATTGCTGATTCAGCACATAAAGCAAGGTAAGACTCTCAATCAAGTATGATAAGGAAGAGAAAGGAGAGAAGGAACTATGGAATGACTTAACTGGCTTGGAACAATATGGAATGTGGAAAATAGGGACAAATAATATACTAAACTTACAAAACATTGTTTTTTGAGGAAATCAGTAGTATCATCATGCAGACTTCCCACACTAAAAAGTATCTGAAAGGAATCTCAAACTCCTGCATGTCCAGTTTTTAAGGGTTGTTGATTGTACTTGTTCCCTAAAACTGCAGTTCTATGGTGGTGGCAGACAGGTAGGGTGTTGTGGAGACATAAGGGAGAAATTTTGAGTAACACAAGTTATTGCTGATCTTCGAACAACATGGGTTTGAACTGTGCATGTTCACTTATATGTGGATTTTTTTCAACAAATATAGTACAGTCCTGTAAATGTATTTTTTATTTCTCATGATTTTCTCAATAACATTTTCTTTTCTTTAGCCTACTTCATTGTAAGAATGCAGTATGTAATACATATACAAAATGTGTGTTAACCAACTGTTTATGTTTCTGATAAGGCTTTCAGTCAAGGCTTTCAAACAAGAAGTTGTTTTTGGAAAGTCAAAGTTATACGTGGATTTTCAGGTGCAGAAGGTGGGGGAAGTGGCTCGACATCCCCGTGTTGTTTAAGGGTCAACTATACCATTGAGTTTTATTTTCAGAATGCCTTTGAAAAATCAACATTCACAGATCAATACCCTCATATCCTCAGCACAATGCACTCATTTGGACAAAACATGCCAGTTTTTTAATTCAAATGGAATAGAGGTGAATGACAGCTTGGCAGATGTAGGTGAGAGACATCTTATAACTGACCATGGGTACCAGCTCCTGTGTTTATTATTTCTTCTTCTTCTTCTTCCTCTTCTTCTTCTTCTTCTTCTTCTTCTTCTTCTTCTTCTTCTTCTTCTTCTTCTTCTTCTTCTTCTTCTTCTTCTTCTTCTTCTTCTTCTTCTTCTTCTTCTTCTTTTTCCGGTTCTGGTCCAACATAATTCATTAGACTGTCGCATTCACACTTGCTTGTTATTTATTTAGTAAGCTCTATTGAGTCCTTGAAGACTTGTGGGCAAAGCTTTTTGACTTGAAAAACTGTGTTACTAAGGGCAGAGGTGTTAATATAGATTTTGGCCCCTCAACCAGGAAAGCACTTAAAGAGAAGCGGCCACTAAATGATTCAATTAGTCTAACCTCTCACCTGCCCTTTTTAAGAAGAGAGACTCCTCTGCCACAGCAGTAGACCAAGACCATCCCCTTTGTCCACTCTCTGCAACGAATGGAGTTGTTTTTCAAAGTCAAAAGCTTTAGAGAGATCTAAGGATATAAGAAAGAATAAAGAATAAAGGGTTGTTGATAACCTGAGGCCAGTATTTCATGAAATGACTTGAACCATCTGTTCCTACAGTACTAGTTTATAAAGTGTTAACTACAACAACAACAAAACTAGCATGAGATCAGTGATTTGACAGCTTTCATGGTAAGAATTGGGCTTACTAACAAATAAATTGTGGATTCCCAGCCCTCTACACTACCCAGCAATTTCCAGGCATTTTTAAAACCACTTCTGGCCTGCTCACTGTACTTGAATGTACTGCTAAGTTTAAAAGCCTTCTTGATTCCCTTGTGTTTTTTACAGATTCTTTTGCCATTTGAAGAATCAATACTAAATGCAGTCAAAGACAAACAGCATTTTATACTTGGTATTTGGAACAACAGCAGGGTGTCATTTATCAGTACATTTTCAGGCACCAGAAAATTACAGGGCAAAATAAATTTGTAGAATAAACAGTTTTCTAGTCACAGAGATTATGACATCAGTTTCTTTTTTATTTTATTTTATTTATTTTTTTATTAACATATAATGTATTATTTGATTCAGGGGTACAGGTCTGTGAATCATCAGTCTTACATAATTCACAGCACTCACCATAGCATATACCCACCTCAATGCCCATCACCCAGCCACCCTATATCTTCCCTCTTCATCCCCCAGCAACCCTCAGTTTCCTAAAATGAAGAGTCTCTTATGGTTTATCTCCCTCCCTGTTCCCATCTTGTTTCACTTTTTCCCTCCCTATCCTCCTTGACCCTCTGCTCTGCCTCTCAAATTCCTCATATCAGAGAGATCATATGATAATTGTCTTTCTCTCATTGACTTATTTCGCTTGACATAATACTCTCCAGTTCCATATCATTGCAAATGGCAGGATTTCATTCTTTTTGATGGCTTCATTGTATTCATGTGTGTGTGTGTGTATCTATGTATACCATATATTCTTTATCCATTCATCTGTTGATGGACATCTAGGTTCTTTTCATAGTTTGGCTATTGTGGACATTGCTGCTATAAACATTGGGGTGCATGTACCCCCTCAGATCACTATATTTGTATCATTAGGGAAATACACAGTAGTCAATTGCTGGGTCACAGGGTAGCTCTATTTTCAACTTTTCGAGGCTGTCCATACTGTTTTCCAGACTGTCTGCACCAGCTGGCATTCCCACCAACAGTGTTCCCATTTCCCCAAATCCTCACTAACACTCATAGTTTCCTGACTTGTTAATTTTAGCCATTCTGACTGGTGTGAGGTAATATCTCTCTGTGGTTTTAATTTGTAGTTACCTGATGCCTGAGTGATTTTGAGCACTTTTTCATGCGTCTGCTTGCCATCTGGATGTCTTCTTTAGAGAAATGTCTGTTCATGTCTTCTGCCCATTTCTTGATTGGATTATTTGTTGTTTGGGTGTTGAGTTTAATAAGTTATTTTTGTTTGTTCTTGTTGTGTAAAGATTTTATTTTTTTATTTGACAGAGAGAAACACAGCTAGAGAGGGAACACAAGCAGGGGGAGTGAGAGAGGGAGAAGCAGGCTTCCTGCTGAGCAGGGAGCCTAATAAGGGGCTCAATACTGGGACTCTGGGATTATGGCCTGAGATGAAGGCAGACGCTTAATGACTGGGCCACCCAGGCATCCCGAGTTTGATAAGTATTTTGAAGATTTTGAATACTAGCCCTTTATCTGATATGCCATTTGAAAATATCTTCTTCCATTCTGTCCATTGTCTTAGGTTTTGTTGACTGTTTCCTTTACTGTGCAAAAGCTTTATCTTGATGAAGCTCCAATAGTTCATTTTTGCCCTTGTTTCTCTTGCTTTTGGATATATGTTTCTGGGAAGAAGTTGCTGCAGCTGAGGTTGAAGAGGTTGCTGCCTGCGTTCTCCTCAAGGATTCTGATGCATTCCTTTCTCACATTGAGGTCTTTCATCCATTTTTGAGTCCACTTTTTTGTGTGGTGTAAGGAAATGGTCCAGTTTCATTCTTCAGCATGTGGCTGTCCAATTTTACCAACACCATTTGTTGGAGAGAGTGTCTTTTTTCTATTGCATATTCTTTCCTGCTTTGTCAAAGATGAGTTGACCATAGAGTTGAGGGTCCATTTCTGGGCTCTCTATGCTGTTCCATTGATCTATGTGTCTGTTTTTGTGCCAGTACCATACTGTGTTGATGATGACAGCTTTGTAATAGAACTTGAAGTCTGGAATTGTGATGCCACCAACTTTGGTTTGCTTTTCAACATTCCTCTGGCTATTCAGGGACTTTTCTGGTTCCATAAAAATTTTAGGATTATTTGTTCCATTTCTTTGAAAAACATTAATGGTATTTTGATAGGAATTGCATTAAATGTGTAGATTGCTCTATGTAACATCAACATTTTCTGAATATTGGTTCTTTCAGTCCATGAGCATGGAACGTTTTTCCATTTCTTTGTGTCTTCCTCAATTTCTTTCATGAGTACTTTATAGTTTTCTGAGTACAATTTCTTTGCCTCTTTGGTTAGGTTTATTCCTAGGTATCTTATGGTTTTGGGTGCAATTGTAAATGGGATCAAGCTCTTAATTTCTCTTTCTTCTGTCTTGTTGTTGGTGAATAGAAATGCAACTGATTTCTGTGCATTGATGTTATATCCTAACACATTGCTGAATTCCTGTATGAGTTCTAGCAGTTTTGGAGTGGCATGTTTTGGGTTTTCCACATAAAGTATCATATCATCTGCAAAGAGTGAGAGTTTGACTTCTTCTTTTCTGATTTGGATGCCTTTTATCTCTTTTTATTGTCAGGTTGCTAAGGCTAGTACTTCTAGTACTATGTTGAATAGCAGTGGTGATAGAGGACAGCCCTGCTGTTTTCCTGACTTTAGGGGAAAAGCCCTTAGTTTTTCCCCATTGAGAATTATATTCACTGTAGGCTTTTCATAGATGGCTTTTATGGTATTGAGTTCTCTAACTTCTGTCCCTACACTGTGAAGAGTTTTGATTATGAAAGGATGCTGTACTTTGTCAAATGCTTTTTCAGCATATATTGAGAGGATCATATGGTTCTTGCTCTTTATTTTATCAATGTACTGTATCACATTGATTGATTAGTGGATGTTGAACCAAACTTGTAGCCCAAGAATAAATCCCACTTGGTCATGGTGAATAATCCTTTTAATGTACTGTTGGATCCTATTGGCTAGTATTTTGGTGAGAATTTTTGTATCTATGTTCATCAGGAATATTGGTCTGTAATTCTCCCTTTTGAAGGGGTCTTTGTCTGTTTTGGATCAAGGTAATGCTGGACTCATAAAATGAGTCTGGAAATTTTCCTTCTATTTCTATTTTTTGGAACAGTTTTAGGAGAATAGTATTAATTCTTCTTTAAAAGTTTGGTAGAATTCCCCTGGGGAGCCATCTGGCCCTGGGCTCTTGTTTGTTGGGAGATTTTTGATGACTGCTTCAATCTCTTTATTGGTTATGGGTCTGTTCATGTTTTCTATTTTTCCTGGTTCACTTTTATAGTTTATATGTCTCTAGGAATGCATCAATTTCTTCCAGCTCGTCCAGTTTGCTGGCGTATAGTTGTTCATAATATATTCATAGAATTGTTTGTATTTCTTTGGTGTTGGTTGTGATCTCTCCTCCTCCATTCATGATTTGATTAATTTGCATCCTTTCTCTTTTCTGTTTGATAAGTCTGGCCAGGGGTTTAGCAGTCTTGTTAATTCTTTCAAAGAACCAAGTCTACCGTTCTTTTGTTTCTATTTCATTGATTTCTGTTCTTGTTATTTCTCTTCTCCTGCTGGGTTTTGGCTTTCTTTGCTGTTCTTTCTCCAGTTCCTTTAGGTGTAGGATTAGGTTGTGTACTTGAAACCTTTCTTGTTTCTTGAGAAAGACTTGTATTGCTATGCACTTTCCTCTCAGGACGGCCTTTGCTGTATCTGAAAGATTTTGAACAGTAGTGTTTTCATTTTCATTTGTTTCCATAATTTTTTTTAATTCTTCTTTAATTTCCTGGTTGACCCATTCATTCTTTAGTAGGATTCTCTTTAGCCTCCATGTATTTGAGTACTGTCTAACTTTCCTCTTGTGGTTAAGTTCTATTTTCAAAGCACTGTGGTCTGAAAATATTTAGGGAATGATCCCAATCTTTTGGTATTAGTAGAGACTTGATTTATGACTCAGGATGTGATCTATTATGGAAAATTGTAAAGACAAAACTTAAAAAGGATTCTAAAAAATGAATTGGTAAGGTAAGAAGTTGGTTTAAAAAAGAAAAAAAAAAGAGTAAAGAATGTAATGAGATTGGAGACTAGAACAAAGCCATGAGCTATATTTAGGGTATATTTTGATCTGTCAGAAGAAACTATACCCCAAAATTTTAAAGAAAGAAAAACCTATATGTATACAAAAACTGAGCTTAGATAGAATTAAGGGATAGAATATGACTATAACAATGAAAATTTTAAAAAGATTTTAAAAAATAGATTGATAAGATAAAATAGTTAAAAATGTTTAAGTTGGAAAGAGAAAAAAATTAAAAAATAGAATAATAAAAATAAAATAAAAAAAATTAACTTTAAAAGACTAAAGTATCATGGGACAAAGGCCATGAATTCTATGGCCTTTCATTCCCCTAACTCTGGGGTTCAGCAGTTCTCATTGATTGGTAAACTTGGTCTTGGCTGGAAGTGTACTTTTATTTGTATTAGAGGTTATTTCATGAATACAACTTAGAAAAAAAAATACTTCTCTTCTAATAAGTGCCTTTATGTTGCTGGAGCATCACACTGACTGATTCTTTCAATCCAATCATTCTATCTGTTTCTTCTACCTTTGACCTTTCAAGGCTCTCTAGATAGCTTAGACAACATTTCACAAGAATTTAGTTTAGTTTTTTTTTTTTTTTTTTAATTTGTTTCCTAAATTGCCCTTGTGGGTTTAAAAGAAAAGTATTCTCATTCAAGGAAGATCAAATGACATCTTAACAGAAGATGCTACTTGTAAGCACTGAATAATACCTAGACAATCAGTTCTGGAATTGCTGACTTACAGTAAATTATACAAACATCTATTCCTAAAACCTCAGTAAGCCAATTTTCTCTCCCATGTGATATGGATAATTTTTCTACTTAAACCTGTGTCTCATAACTAAATAAGGTGAAAATGGTTTTACTTTAACCATATACCAGGCATTAAAAATCTAAGTATGAAGACAATTTTGACTACTGCTGCTAATTATATTTTTTAAAGATTTTATTTATTTATTTGACAGAGAGAGAGATCACAAGCAGGCAGAGAGAGAGGAAGAAGCAGGCTCCCTGCTGAGCAGAGAGTCCAATGTGGTCCTTGATCCTAGGACCCTGAGATCATGACCTGAGCCGAAGGCAGAGAGGCTTTAACCCACTGAGCCACCCAGGTGCCCTACTACTGCTAATTATTGACCCATCATCACTATTACTACTACACCCAGTGTGAGGACTTAGCATACAACAGACTCTGTTCAAATGATTCCATCTGACTTAATCTCATTGTGCCTTCATAATATCTCTAGAGAAAAGTAGGACCCTTATTTTATAAATGAAGCCAAACTCTAGGAGGTTTGGAAAACTTGTCTCTGGTAAAGGAGGCATAATTGTCTACCTGTATATAAAATAGTTGTCTCAAGAAAATTAACCAGGAGAGACTTCTTAATGATTTCAACTCTGTATGGATCTTCTTATGCTGGAATACCCCTTTTTCTGTAGACTCTCCAAGGCATATTTAAATGTCAGAGATAATTCCTACTGCCAGGCCTCACCTGATTTTACTAATTCCATACAAAAATCTCAGCAAAACCTATAGCTACATTTCAGTTACCCATGAGGAGTGACCCTTACAGTAATTCTGTGGCAGTTACTAAAATATTATTTTTATTTTAAAAGGAGAGGCATAATATAACCACATTTTTATTATCCTGAAAAGTGGGATATGAGAATGTTATCTATAATTTATATATTTTTACCCCATTTCCTTGACTTTTATTTGTATCATAATGAATCTATAATTTTGCATTTATCTCTTTCACTTAGTATTATGTAAAAAAAAGTGCAGTTCATTACTTAGTCCTCTATATTTTACCTCCTAAATATCTTTTGCCTGTGGTTCTTTTCTCTCCAGCTTTTCAGACAGAATCCTAATCCAAGCTACTAGCTTCTCTTTCCTGGACTTCAATAATATCTCCCTTAACAGTTCTACATTTTGGTTCAACTCCATTTTTCAGTTAAGATGTTCTTAAAAATGTGAATTTAATCATATTATCACTCTTAAAGCATTTCACAAGTTTTTTTTACTGATCTTTATATAAAGACAAATCTTCTGCAGGGTGGTGCCCACCTGCTCTTACAGCTTCATTCAGGATCAAATTCTATGCTTTTCTATTTCACTCACATTTCTTGGGCTGCCATAAGGAAATACAATAAACTGAATGTCTTAAAAAAATTATGGTTGCCTGGGTGGCTGTTAGTTAAGCCACAGACTCCTGATTTTGGCTCAGATCATGATCTCAGGGTTGTGGGATCAAGTTCCACATTGGGCCCCATGCTCAGCTTGGATTCGGCTTGAGATTCTCTCTCCCTTTCCTTCTCCCTCTGTTCTTCCCCCAGCATATGTGTGAGAGTGTGTGTGGGTGTGTGCCTATGCATGTTCTCTCTTTAAATTAAATCTTTTAACTTTTTAAAAGATTTTATTTAAATTCTAGTTAGTTAACATATAGTGTAATATTAGTTTCAAGTGTACAATATAGTGATTCAGCACTTGCATACAACCCCCAGGTGCTCATCACAACAGGTACACTTACTCCCCCACCCACTTCCTCTCTGGTAGTCCTCTGTTCCCTACAGTCAAAAGTCTGTTTTGGGGTTTGTCTCATTTTTCTTTCTTCATTTGCTTAGTTTCTTAAATTCCACACATGAGTGAAATCAGGGCACCTGGGTCCCTCAATCTGTTAAGCACCTGACTCTTGATGTTGGCTCAGGTTATGATCTCAGGGTTGTGAATTTGAGCCTGCTGAGGATTCTCTCTCTCTCTCTCCTCCTTTCCCTCTGCCCCTTCCTGGTCATATTTACTCTCTCTCTATGTCTCTAAAAATAAAATAATACAAAATCTTTAAAAAAATCATGTGGTATTTGTCTTTCTCTTATCAATTTATTTCACTTAGCACTATACCCTCCATATTCATCTATGTTGTTGCAAATGGCAAGATTTTATTCTTTTTTATGGCTGAATAATATTCCATTGCATATATGCACAACATCATCCTTATCATTCATATATGAATTGTCACTTTGGTTATTTGGTCTAAAATTATGACATTGCCAGTTTTGTTTTTCTTTTTCAAGACAGCTTTGGCTATTTAGGGTCTTTTGTGGTTCCATACAAATTTTTGGATAGTTTGTTGTAGTTCTGTGAAAAATGCTATTGGTATTTTGATAGGGATTACATTAAATGTCTAGATTGCTTTAGGTAGTATAGACATTTTAATAATAATTGTTCTTCCAATCCATGAGCATGGAATGTCTTTCCTTTTCTTTCTGTCCTCTTTAGTTTCTTTCATCAGTATTTTGTAGTTTTCAGAGTACAGGTCTTCCAATCTTTGGTTAAATTTATTCCTAGACATTTTATTATTTTTAGTGTAATTGTAAATGGGATTCCTTAATTTCTCTTTCTGCTGCTTCATTATTAGAGTTTGGAAATGCAATAGATTTCTGTACATTGATTTTGTATTCTGCGAATTTACTGAATTTGTTTATTAGTTCTGGGATATTTTTGGTGGAGTCTTTTAGGTTTTCCATATACAGTATCATATCATCTTCAAATCCTGAAAATTTTACTTCTTTCTTGCTGATTTAGATGCATTTGATTTTTTTTGCTGTCTGATTACTATGGCTCAAACTTCCAATATTGTGTTGAATAAAAGTGGTGAGAATGGATCTACCAGTAAAACTCTCAGTTTTTCTCCATTTAGGTTAATGTCAACTGTGGGTTTTTCATATACAGCTTTTATTAAGTTGAGGTGTATTCCCTCTAAACCTGCTTTGTTCAGGATTTTTAATCATGAATGAATATTGTACTTTGTCAAATTTTTTTTTCTGTACTATTGAAATAAACATAGGGGTTTTTATCCTTTCTTTTATTAATTTGGTGCTGCACGTTGATTGATTGTGCATATTGAACCACCACCGCAACCCAGGAATAAATCCCATTTTATCATACTGATTGACCTTTTTAATGTATTGTTGGATTAGGTAGATTTGCTACTATTTTGTTTAGGATTTTCCATCTGTCTGCATCAGAGATATTGACTTATACTTCTCTTTTTTTGTGACGTCTTTATCTGGCTTTGGTATCAGGGTAATGCTGGATTTAGAATAAATTTGGAAGCTTTCCTTCTTCTTCTATTTTTTGGAATAGTTTGAGAAGAATAGGTATTAACTTTCTTTAAATGTTTGATAGAATTTACCTGTGAAGTTGTCTGATCCTAAATTTTTGTTTGTTGAGAGTTTTTTAATTACTGATTCAACTTCTTTTCTGGTTGCTGATCTGTTCAAATTTTCTATTTCTTCCTGTTTCACTTTTGGTGATTTACATATTTCTAGGGATTAATCCATTTTTTCTAGGTTGTCCAATTTGTTGGAATATAGTTGTTCACACTATTCTCCTATAATCCTTTGTATTTGTGTGGCTTTGGTTGTTATTTCTTCTCATTTGTTATTTTCTTTTTATTTTTCTTTATTTGTGTCTTTTCTTTTTTCTTTTTGATAAGTCTGGCTAGAAGTTTATCAATTTTATTAATTTTTTTCAAAGCTCCAGTTTCATTGATCAAGTCTACTGTTTTTTAGTTTCTCTATCACTTATTTCCTTTCTAATCTTTATTATTTCCTTCCATCTGGTGGTTTTATGTTTTGTTTGTTGTTCTTTTTCTAGATCCTTTAGGTGTAAGGTCAGGTTGTTTATTGTAGATTGTTCTTGCTTCTTGAGGTAGCCTTCTATTGCTATTAACTTTCCTCTCATAACAATTTTTGCTGCATCCTGAAGTTTTTTAAAAATTTTTTTATTGTTGGGACGCCTGGGTGGCTCAGTTGGTTAAGCAACTGCCTTCGGCTCAGGTCATGATCCCGGAGACCCGGGATCGAGTCCCACATCGGGCTCCCTGCTCCGCAGGAAGCCTGCTTCTCCCTCTCTCACTCCCCCTGCTTGTGTTCCCTCTCTCGCTGTGTTTCTCGCTGTCAAATAAACAAAATCTTTAAAAAAAAAAAA
>PITA01008375.1:0-41646 GCA_004023965.1 Spilogale gracilis
TTTTTTTTTTTTTTTTTTTTTTTTTAAAGATTTCTTATTTATTTATTTGACACACAGAGAGAGATCACAAGTAGGCAGAGAGGCAGGTAGAGAAAGAAGGGGGAAGCAGGCTCCCTGCTGAGCAGAGAGCCCGATGCGGGCCTCGATCCCAGGACCCTGAGATCATGACCTGAGCTGAAGGTAGAGGCTTTAACCCACTGAGCCACCCAAGTGCCCATTGTGCCTTTCTCTTTAGAGTCAGCAGATAAAATGCTCAATTAATGTGGAGGACTCTCTTGAGTTAATCCAAAAAACCACTGGAGAATCAGTAGGCAGTATGCACATCTCAAGTTCTTTGGGACAGTGTTGGTTGATAGGCGCAGGGATAGGAATAGTATTAGAAGTGGGCACTCTGTCTCCCTTGCACTTTGGGGCCACCTTACTGTAGGCTTGACCAGCCTTGTGGTGGCAGCTGAATGCTTCGGTGGCCCATGGGCTCGATTGACCGACTCAGCATTTTATGGGGGTTGCCTTAGCACTTGGCTCCAGCGGTTCCTTTGGAGCCCTACAAATGTCTCTGAGAGGGACCAGACTGTGGCAATCAGTTTGCACTGCAAGGATGGAGAGGAAGAAATCCTTGGATCATCACAGTCCTTTCCACGGGGTGCTGAGGGTCACAATGGGACTACCTTATCACACAAGATGGTTGTAATTTTTAAAGAAATTTTGTGTGATTTAAAAAAATGCTTCTTTAAAAAAGTGTTTGTATTTTTCACTGTGGCACCAACTCTTCAAGAACCCTAGCTCTTAGCAAATCCATTTGCTCAGCAATTTAAAGTTTATGTAACAAACAGATAATGGGTGCTTACTAAGTGCCAGGTACATAATAGGGTACTGTCATTATGTTTATGTTACAGATAAGAAAGTGGGACTCTGAGAAAAGAACAGATTTGCCCAAGGCAATGTAGCTAATAAGTAGTCAAACTGAAGTTCGGGACCAAATAGGTATACCAGGATCCAAAGCTTACTAAAATATGGCTTGTGCAAATACAAAGGTCATATTTAGATTTATGCTAATTTTCAGGGGTCTTATACTGCAGTGACTTTTTACCTCATTCTGATGCTGAGAGCATGTTATCTAATGGTGACCTACACATAAAATTTGCATTTCTTTGAGTCTTATCCCAAATCATCTCCACAAAATATTAGCAAATGGAATTTACTGAGAATTGCATGGAGGAGTGAGAGAAGGGGGTTATATTACTGTGACACACATGATTTTAATTATTAATATAGATGGTATTTTACAAATATCCACTGTTTGCTGTGCCCCTGTGAAGAACTTCTACTCACCTCAGCCTTTCTTGCCCTGTTGTCTCTATTTTCTCCTCTTCCCTTCTCTCCTTTTAGCAACTTCCTTTCGGGAGTAAACAAGCAAGCAAGCAAGCAAACAAAAAAACAAAAACCAAAACCCAGCAAAAAGCCCAAGCCAACTACTCAATAAGCAAATCTTCTTTAAAAAAATATGAAATAAAGCAGCTCTCCCCCTGTTTCTCTGAAGCTTTGTTATCAGCCAAAGTCAAGGTTCTCGATGTCTTACCTTCTAACACAAATAATTATGGATATATTTCTCTCCCTTGCCCTCCCCCCCAAAAAAATTTCCTCTGTAAGGTGAATACAAACTTTCTAATTTTATGATCAGTAGATGGGATACTCAATTCACTATAAGTAATGTTATAGAATAAAAAAGTGCTTAAGTAGGGAAAAAGCATGTTCAGCTTTTTTATTTTATTTTATTTTATTTTATTTTATTTTATTTTATTTTATTTTATTTTATTTTATTTATTTAGATTTTATTTATTTACGAGAAAGAGAGCAAGCATAAGAAGGAGAGGGGCAGAGGAAGAAGCAGACTCCCTGCTGAGCAGGGAGTCCAACATGGGGCTCACGTGGGGCTCATTTCCCGGACCCAGGGATCAAGACCTGGGTTAAAGGTAAGCCCTTAACAGTTGGAGTCACCCAGGAGCCCCAATCAGCTCTACATTTTAAGAAGGACTAAAATATAACCTTCCTTTGATTCAGATTATTTATGTATTTCAAGATATAGCATATCAGGGATGCTATTTTTAGCAGTAATTATGTTTTAGATATACTCAGAAGTGTAGATTAATCAGTCTTTCTGGTTAATAGTATGAAGGATAATAGAATCCAGTATCCCAACACAGAGGACTTTTCTAGAGAAAGTCACTCTGTGATAAAATTAAATGCCTGGCTACTACTTCATACTAGTATTAAGAAAAAAAAGCAAAGCTGACAATCAGATTCTCTGACACATTCATTATCCACAGACAAGGGAACAGCGGAATTTGCTTAAAGAAATGCAAATGAATCCCATTGTCCTTAAAAGCAAAGACAGCATAGAGTAAGGAGGATATTTTGGCACTTTCCAAATAGATGTTTCTTTCTGTGCAGAAAAAAATGTCTTCTTCTGGTGAGTTTTGCTGGAGCGTCTGTTTTGCTTAAATCTTATGTTAGTAGTATATGTGGTTTAATTCTGGTCAAGATGAGAGCATTTAAAAAAATCTCAGTGACCTAACCGAATCCTCTGATTTATTTAAAAAATTTTAATCATTTAAAAATATTTATTTACTTTAGTTGAGTGTCAGAAAGAGAGAGAGAGAAAGAGAGAGAGAGAGAGAGATATTGAGAGAATGGGTGAGCAAGCAAGCAGGGGTTGGCAGGGCAGAGGGGCCAAGGGAGAGGAGGAGAGGCAGACTCCTGGCTGAGCATGGAGCCGGTTGTGAGGCTCATCTCAAGAAACTGAGATTATGACTTGAGCCAAAACCAAGAGTCAGACACAACTGACCGAGCTACTCAGGCATCCCCCAAATCTTCTTTTAAAAAATAACCATTAGTGTATTATGATGTTCTGCATTCTTATGCTTGTTATATTTAAAAATGAAATTAAGGCACTCCAACTAAGTAGCTCTTTATTATGGTTAATCTTATTAAGAGTTGTATATAACATTAATGAAAAATTATTACTAAAAGTATAACAACTACATGTAACAAAATCCTAAAATAACATGGTTCTACAGTAATCCATGGCTTCAGTCCTAATTTCCAGTACTAACATTTCGGGCAATCCATTTGCCTTTGCATGTGTTCTTTCCTTTACATCCATTCTTTTGGGAAGAATCTTTCTCTCCATTTTTCTTATGTCTGGCTTCTTCTCCTTCTTTAGATCTTTAAGAGAAGATAATCAGTTTTGCTTGGGTGACAATATGCATGAATCTTAAAAAAATAAATAGGAATGTATCAGGTGTTTAATGAAAGGCCCTGTTGTTGAAGTGAAGTGTGTATGTATGTGTGTGCAGGTACATGAATTAAAGATTAAATTATAAAGATAAGCAGGTGTCAATCAGGCAGGACTTTGTATATCATTCTACTGTGTTTGCCAAGGGAAAATAGATTGGAGAAAACAATTTGAATTTTAGAAGGATCACTTTGATGGAAATGTGGAAATTCGATCTTGGGGGAGGGTGGGGAAAGACTGGAAGAGGGGTAACTGTTAGTAGACTACAGTGTTAAGGACAAGAGATTATATGAAACTACCTTGTGACAATAGAAATGGAAAAGTGTAGTGGGGTTGTAGATCAAATAGTTGCAAGCCACTTTACTAAGAGAAGTTGACAAGATGAATATGGATGTTAGTGGAAGACAAAAGAGATTATTTTCTATTGTTATTTCTGGTTATTTCTAGACTTTGATGAATAACTGAATCATGGTGCATGTATTCAAAGTGAGAAGTGGAGGAGGATTGCTCAGTTTTAGGGGAAGGATTTTCAACTAGGATATGCACAATTTGAGTTTGAAGTATGAGGTATAGTTGGGATGGTTCAGTGATTTTCAAAGTATGATCTGTCAGCGCCCAGAGTCCCTAAGTCCCTTTCAAGGGTCATGAAGTCAAAATCACTTTCATAATAATATTCAGACATTATTCCTCTTTCTGCTATCTTTCCATGCCACCACGATGGTGTGTATGAATGTCCTGGCAGATGTCTCAAGAGTATTAACAATGCTGAAAAGAGAGGCAAACACCCTCATTAAGTCATGCTTCATAGTCACTGTCTGGTTTCTAGCACTGGTGGTGAGGCATGACTATATTGGGAAATTTGAAATCATTGATGATCACAGAGATGAGAAAATTGTTGTGACCCTCACAGGCAGGCTAAACAAGTATCAAGCAATGAGCCCCAGATTTGATGTACAGCTCCAAGATCTTAGAAAAATGGCAGACTAATGTGCTCCCATCCTGGCAGTTTGGTTTCATTGTACTGATAACCTTCACTAGTATCATGGACCATGAAGAAGCAAGATGAAAAACACACAGGAGGGAAAATCCTGGGATTCCTTTTCTAGGGATGTAATATGTACATACAAATAAAATCCCTCAATGGAAAAGAAAAAGGACATCATTGCCTTTTTAACTGTGTTGACATTTGCACTGATAGTGGAAGAGTTATTGTGGGTAAATTATTAGTGCCTTAGAATGAATAAGGCAATGGTACCAAGCTGCATGACTACTGATCTTGTAGTCTTTATTGCCATGCACTTGCAGTTAAAAAAAATATGCCTGGTTTTACTTAAAAGTGCCCTTGATGAAGTGCAAACATTATTAATTTTATTAAATTTTGATCCTTTAGCACATATCTTTTTAAATTTATACACATTTTATTTACTTTTTATGAATTGAAACTAACAAGTAAATGGGTCCTTTGTGATAGAAATAACAGGTTATAAAAGAAATATGATCATGAGATGCACCTCAGTGGCTCAGTGGGTCAAGCACCTGACTCTTGGTTTGGGCTCAGGTCATCGTCTCATAGTCATGGGATTGGACTTTGCCCTAGGCTCTGCATTTGGGGTGGAGTCTGTTTCAGATTCTTTCTCCCTCCCTCTCTGCCCTTCTCCACTTACGTTCTCTCTTTCAAATAGATAAATAAAATCTTTAAAAAAATATATATGATTGTAATAGGGCAAGGAGATTAGTTCAAATTACTAGGAAACCAACTTATGTAAACCTATACATTTCTAGCTTGAAAAATTTTACATACTGTTCAATTGCTAAAATATTTCTCTTTTTCCTGAGAATGCTCTTTTATTATTTCATAAATAGAGTTAATCCTTAGAAATATGTAAGGTACATATCTTTTTATACTCCATTTGGTGAAATGGGAAATATGCATAGTGAATTATTAAGTTTGTAGGAGAATGATAACTTGTCTTTGAGTTATGATCTGAACTAACCACTTGTTTTCATAGAATATAATTTTTATTTAAAAGTAAAACTGACAGAAAAGCTATGTTTTTTCAGAATTGAGTCTTTGTTATGTTCTTGCAAATGAATGAACAGTTACTTTGAGAAAAGTAACTGATAGTATTTATTGCTAGTGATAAAATTTAAGCTCTCATGCAAAAATAAGAATTTTTGGAAAGCTTGTATTTATCACCATCAGCCCAATGGTTTCCCAACAGAGATTTTCCTAATGACTTGATGGTAACATTAGAAATGCGGTCAAGAACTATTCTATAATGAAACGTGCCAACATATGGAAGATCTGTATAACTGAGTGAACCAATATTTTTAAATGAACAATCTGTAATGTTACAAAATCATACAAGATAGGCCAATAGATTTTCAGTTCATTGATTTTTTTTTTATGAGCTCTGTCAAGTATACTGATGAGCCTCTCAGTAGAATTATGTGTGATATTGTGTTTTTAAATAAATTCAGATATTTCTATTTGATTCTTACAGTTTCCATTTCTCTGCTGGAACTTATATAGTCATACATGCTGTTTACTTTTCTCTTAGATTGTTTAGCATATTTACTGTAGTTATTTTAAAGTCTCCTGTGTAGTAGTTCATCAGATTCTGGTTCTGTTACTTGTTTTAACTTTTGAAAATGAATTATTTTTCTTTTATATTTTGGAAAGGAATTGTTTTCTCTGTGTGTTTTGTGCGCTTTTTTGGGGGGGAGGGTACTAAATGCTGGATATGATGTATAGAACAGTAGAGACTGAGATAAATAGTATTTTTGCAAGAAAATAAGCACTTTTTCACAGAACTGCATGTAGGGGCTTGATTGCATTTAGGAAAGAGTCAATCTGGGTTTGGTGCTAGCCCTTGCTTTGTTATCTTCAGGGCACCACAGCCTTCAAATTGCTATGGTGTGGGGCTGCTTTTGCCTTCAGTTTAGTCTGGGGGGTTGGGGTGCCAGCAGAGTTACCTGAGTGTGTGCTATACTCTCAGCTTTCAGAATGTCCTTGCGTGCCTGCACCACAAAAGGGATCTTGCTATGCTCTCGCTGGGTACATATGCAGTGCTAGGTTTATGGTGGTGGCAATGAGGTTCTCTGTTGCCCTAGTTTAGCCTCAGTATTATGAAGGGATTGCATACCTGGATCTCAGAGGTGGGCCTTTCTCGGCTTTCCTGCCCCTCTTCCCCATGGCAGATAAATGTCTTGTATCTGGGGCTCATCTTGGGTGGGAGTTTCCTCCCTTAACCCTAGCAACAGTAGACTTCTGTATTCTGTATATGCATACGATTCTGGAACCAGGGTGGTTTCTTGCCCCTCCCCAGGGAACACAGCTTTTCCTTACACCTTTCCCTCAAATGCAGTGGGTCATTGCCTGTTCTCTGGGAGTTATAGTGATTACTGCACCATCCTTAGTAGCTCAAGGCTTTTGCTTCTCAGTGAAGAAGAGTCTTGGGAAGTAAGTAGGAGTTCATGTCTGTTCCCTCAGTGGCAGCTGGATACCTTCTATAGTCCTGTACCCTTGAAGTTGGTTCTTCTTGGTCTCTTGCCTTGCTCCATTCTTTCATGTGAACACTTAGAGGAAGTCCAAGAAAAAGAGCTCTCAAGTGGGTGCAAATATGCCTTGTACCTGAGGCCTTCACCTATTCTGGAATAACATGGTAGTCCACGAGTGAACCTTAAGAATTAACTAATAAATTTTAGTTGATTTCTTTTCTTCCATTTTGTACAGTGACCACCTCTTTTTCCCATGTATGCTCTGCTACACCTAAGATACTTTCTCTAGTCTGTCTTAGAAAAACCAGTTTTAACTTAAAATTCGGAGTATTTGGTTGTCTTGTGAACTTAGCTATCTAATGGAATCAAAAGAGCTCTGATTTTGTATTTTATATGACTTAGTCTCTTATTATTAACATAGGAGCTGCTTTTCAGCTTTCTACATTCTGAAAACAATGGATTTTAATATAAATTAAAATTATAAAAACTTACTGATATTTTAAATTTCACATTGCAACTTACTTTTAAGAACCTACTACCTGTTGAGTTTTGGTGTAGGATTAAAGACATATAGTCACAATTATCTAAAAGAACTGTTGAAATACTCCATTTTCAATTAGTTACCTGTGCAAGGCTGAATTTCATCTACTTCAGTGCAAACAATAATGTATCACAGCAAATTGAAAGAAGCAGATATGAGAATCCAACTGTTTTCTATTCAATGAGACATTAACAAATGTGCACAAAAGGGGGTTCCTGGGTGGCATAGTAGGTTAAGCACCCAACTCTTGGTTTTGGCTCCGGTCTGATCTCAGGGTCATGAGATCAAGCCCCACATTGGTGGCTCCAGGCTCAGCAGGGAGTCTGCTTGAGTTTTTCTGTTTCTCTCTTTCTGCCATTCTTTCTCTCTCTTAAATAAGTAAGTAAGTAAATAAATAAATAATAAATCTTTAAAAAATGTGCAAAAAGTAAAACAGTGTTATTCTTCTCATTATTTTTATTCTAAAGAGTATAGTGTTGCTGCCGGGGACCAGCCCCGGCAGAGATATGGGTCCCAAACCACGGGATGTCTGGCAGGCGAAATAATGACATGGACACAGAAATCTGATGCAAGCTGACAGACCCGAGGTCAGCAGGAGAGACCTATGAAGCAGGCTCAGGCTCATGCTCTGGCTTTCTAGCTCTGGCTCTGGCCCTCTTGCTCTGCTTCTCTCTCTGCTTCTGTCTCTCTTGCTCTCTGCTTCTGTTTCTGCTGCTCTCTGCTTCTGTTTCTGCTGCTCTCTTTGCTTCTCTGTTTCTATCTCTCTTTGCTTTTTGCTTCACAGGCTCTCTGCCTTTGCCTCTGCCTTTTCCTTTGCCTCGGGCTCTGCCTTTGTCTTTCTTGATTGACAAGGGCCCCAGTCTTTTATTATTCAAAAGTGAGGAAGTTAGGTGGTGCAGTTAAATCTTTAACTGCTTTTGCACCCACCCTAGAGACAGGATTAGTATTGTTACTGCAGGGTACAGAGTGATTGCTTAAACTCACAGAAGTTGAGACCATTGAGGCAGAGGGATCAAGAAATACAAATAAGAGTTACAGAGATATGATCACCAGGAGGAGGATTAAATGGAACTATATGTCTTGGATAAGCACACAAAGGACATATGGCCCTGGCCCACAGGGTATGTGACTTTCCAGATTCTAGGTGGGGGAAAGCCCGGAGGGACTTTCATTCACATTCACAGGTACCTCCACCAAAGTTTCCAGTGGCTTGGGCATGGCAGGAGGGATGGATCACGCTCTGTCCCCAACAGTATAGTTTTTAAAAATAAATACATCAGGCTCCCTGCTCAGTGGGGAGTTTGCATCTTGCTCTCCCTCTACCTCCAACCCTGCTCGTGCTCTCTTTATCTCTCAAATACATACATAAAATCTTAAAAATAAAAACATTATTTATGATAACATACACTGGATATATTATTATTTTCAAATGAATCAATATTTTATTTAGTGTTAAATAGCTAAATTACTATTTAAAATAAATATTTCAAAAATTTCTCATTTTTTAATGTTGAATATGGCAAATCTCTATCAATATAACCTCCATAAACAGGAGCTCTTTGGGATTTTTAATGATTTTTGAGAATGTAGAGGACTTATTTCTCAAATGAAAATATCTTAGAACCACTGAAATAGATAAATTTAATAGCAGCAAGATACATGGGTCTGGAGGTGAAGAGATAAGAGGCAGAAACATTGCTTAGGAATAAACAATGTGTGGTTTGTAGGGGAAACTATGTGTATGGATAGTATTATACAGAGACAAGTAGAATGAGAAGAAGACAGCCAGGAATAGACCCTGGGAACAGCAACATTATGGCTCATTGGAGGAGGAGGCATGAGCATGAAATACTGGAAAGGAGTATTGAGTTTGAGAAGAAAGGTATGGCTTCAGTGGGTCAGTCAATATCTTAGTGAAGGAAATGTTCCTTAGATCCTCACTGTCACATATTTAGTAAGTGGTGAGGTCATAGGTAATAAGTCCTCTCCAAGATTCCCTAAGCCATTGGATTTCTTCCTGTATGCTACAGAAAGAATTTCTACCATCTTAATTTCATTTGCTGTAGACCAGTGTTGAGTCTGAATCCTAAGTGAACTGGTAGAAACACTTTTAGTCACTCAAGCGTAGACACAGATCCCAGAATTATTTATTCAGTGCCTGTATCCATGTATTTATTTCTCTGAAACTCAGACTTGATTATAGGCAATTAAGCTTGATATGTTCAGTAACTTTTGCCACATCATAGAATGGATTATAATTCCATTTTTTATTGATAGTGAGATGATTACTGCCTTCAAATCTAATCAGCCCATAGGTTTAATTCCACTTTCCTGTCTTTTGAGGTTCTGTTTTCTGATATCAAATATAAAAGTCACTTTCTATGGCCCAAATTTGAAGGATATTAGGATAAGGAACTTAAGGCTCTGACAGTGTTGGAAGAGCTGGAGAGCAAAGTCAGGGAAGTTGCCACTGACAATCTTAACATGAAACACGGAAATGAGTACATCTCAAGAGATTGCCAGAGACCTGCTTAGAAATCTCACAACATCTGGCTGAACCTGATTTTGGAGAATAATGGCCTCTCCTTTCTCCAAGTCTCAATGAGTGACAGAGTCTGATTGGGAAACAGAGGAAGAGGATTCTGGGAAATGGAGTTTCCAGCTTTCTCTCCGCAATCAAAGAAAATTTTAAAAGAGGGAGGTGGTGATGCTGAGTTTACTATAAGTAATTTTGCATGAGGTGTGAAGTGTTGGGTCACACTGGGAGATCTGGTAAGATTCAGAAGCTGAGAAGATGCACTGGAATTTAAAAAAGTTTGAAAGCAAGCAAAAGACTTAGGGGAGTGTTATGGGCTAAAGACTTGGCTTCATGTTGAAGTTCAAGCCAGGGAGAAGGCAAAACAAGCAATTATCAGTTGTGTAGACACTTCATAATACTTTCCAGAACTATCTTTCCATTCTTAGCTCCAGAACTATACTAAGCACTCTGTGTTCAAGGCCTTCTTTCATTCCTTCAGATATTAAGCCTGATGTTCATTTTGCCTATGATGCTTTCCCATCACTTCTGCATATGATAGCCTCCATCCTGTTTTCTAGGTCTTAGCTCAGAAGCCTCTCCCTCAGAGATATTCTCATGCTATTGTAACTAAAATGGTTTTATACCATATCAAAGTGCACTGATTATTTCCCTTAGAATTTCTAGTGCAGTGAACAATTGCTTTATTTAAATTATTTGCTTGAATAAGTTTTTAAATATAAGACAACAAAAATAACAACAAAAAACAGTAAAGAAGAAATTTTTTAATGATAAACAAACCAGTAGGGGACCTATTTGAGTCACATGACTTTTCAGGACCCAGGAAATCACAACATTTTGTTAGCTGCTACTCTGCTTATAAAAAACATATGTCCATGTGAATAAACATAATCTTCCCTTCATTTGTATGTATGTTACATTATTGTGCTTTTAATGTAGAGTTTCAGTTAATTGCCATAAAGCAATTATCACATTATCATATCACATTTGGATATGTCAGTGACTCTATGATCAATGTCATTAAATCGCTAATTTGTTTATTAGTTCATGTCACAAATATTTTACCTATGTCCAGTAGCTCTCCAAATTTTCAAACTCCCAAGCCTCATTGGTACCGAATTTACATGCAATTAGATAAAGGCTGCAATCCTCTTTTGGTGCCGCTGTCCACCAGCTTACATTGGCTAAGATATAACTATGATACGGGAGTCTATTTTATTTACTCTCTATTTTATGGAAGCAAGCACAAATAAAAGCATAGAGGAAAACTGTTAATCTGTAGATTTCCTTAAGAGACAATTCCCTATTTCTCAGTATGTATTAAACTGCTTAGGTTGGTGGGAATTTAGTTTACAGTATTATAGTGATGAGGGCACAACTGCTATCTATGTTGTAGACGAAGAGTGTAATAGACTTTTGCTGCCTATGTTTATTTCTAGAGGCAGTACATGTAAAGCTGAATCCATGGAGTAGAGATTCTCCTTCTTTAAAGACCGGGTTCCATTTTTTTCCTTATTAAATGGCACTCTATATGTTTATTTGCAGAATTATGTATTTATGTGTGTGTATAAACACACAAGCACACAATGCCAAAAGGTCTGATAATGTTGGTTTTATTTGGCTATTACTTTTCCTTTATCTTCCTTTGTTTCCTTTCTTAATTCTTTCACATAATCAGTGACCAGGCCACATCCATTCTATCTCTGCCAAGTCTTTCAGACAAACCTTTGATATTTGCATATCTGCAGTATTAATTTGAGCCCACCCCAGTGATCTCTTTCTTGGAAAGTTGCCACAGATTTTAAGCTCTTTTTCTTGATTTGTTTCTTTCCTTGAATTTATTTCTGAGCTGAGTTATTACTAGGTGGATTGCCTGGGGTGAGTTATATAGTTTCTCTGAGGTTCATTTTGGACTTTTGGAAAATGGGCACAACAATAACCATTTCCTGTGTTTGTTGTGAAGAGTAAATGAACTAATGTATGTATATTCTTAGCACTTGGTAAATTCTTAGTAAGTGAAAGGGGAATATAATGTTCTCTGTAATATGACCTACCTTTCTAGTTTCATATGATTCTACTTTCCCAAATATAGTCTCTGTTGAGGTCATATAAAACTCCCTATTATTCCCTCAATATGCCCTGTGTTTACCTGCTGTTATTTACCCCTTTATCTGCTGCAGTCTAACTAACAGTTTAAGGTCCAGCTCTCATGCATCTTAAACCCACAACCTTCACTGATTCTAACAATTGGAACTAATTTCTCCCTTCTCCACACTCTCAGGGTCAAGCCTTGTTCTTGCCCTAGCATACCCCCATCCTTGCTGCTCTGAACGTGCTCCTTTCCCTTCGTTCAGCAAATTAGAGGGTATCATAGGAATGCATTTACAAATTTCATCATGATACCCAACATACTATAGAAATAGAAGTTTCTCTTTGCTTAAAGGTGGAGAGGCCATGCACTTCCAAGACATCATTCCGTGATGTCTTGCCCCTATGCCGATGCTAGATACAGTGGCCAGTCTATTGTCTAGAACTTTCTTGGTTCATGTTCAATTTCATCTATTGCTTCCTTGGTACCCTCTTGTATCAGATATTCTTTCAACAACTCCCAAGTTTCTTTCTGATCTCAATTCCTAAGCAAGCTTATCTTTCTTCCCAGATCTTCCTATTCCCATCTTGACCAAACTACCAAGTTATAAATTCATTATAGCAAATCTTCCTATACTTGCATCTCTACTTGACTTTATCATTTAAAACTTTTATCTTAGGGAGTAATGCACATAACCCTCAGAAATCTTAACCTTTAGAAATTTTAATAATGTTTGTTGTTTTCCCTTGCCCTTGAGCTATTTAATTCTGTCCCAGGCTTTTTTCCTTCCTCTGCCTCCATGAATTCCTTTTAGTCAGAACTGCACTTTTCTTCCCTCTGGGCCCTGTCTTCTTTTTACTTGCTTTATCCTCACTCATCTGGGAGTTTTACACAAAAAATATGGGTATAAGCCATCTTTATACATGGCACTTTCCATGTACCTGATATTTATCATATCCAGTCCCTACTTATGTGTTATAACGGCTTTATTTTATAATTCCTATTTATTATAAACTCTTTGAAGAGGACAGCACATTAAATATCTCTATATTCCCCAAATTCTGCCTTAGTGTTTTGCAAATAATAGGTGTTAAGTAAACATCTAATAATGAGTAAAATTATAATATGATTTGGATTTAAAGATAGATATTGTGTATAACATGGAATTTTTTTGGTTGCTGTTCTTTCCTTTACTTCTTTTTCCTGGTTAACAAATACTTGTTTCTTTGTGTGTGCATTTTATTTATTATTTATTATTATTTTTATTCTGAGAAAGAGAGAGAGAGAGAGAGAGAGAGAGGAGAGGAACAGAAACAGATCTCAAGCAGACTCCACCCTGAGCATGGAGCTGAACGTGGGACTCAGTCTCACATCCTGAGATCAGGACCTGAGCCAAAATCAAGAGTTGGACGCTTAACCAACTAAGCCACCTAGGCACCCTAACAAATAAAAAACTTGATTTTGGCCTAGAGCTTCTCACTGTAGATACACAGAGTTTCAGGGCTAGTGAAATTGCTCTGTGCCTCATTTTTCAGGCACCAGATGGGAAAAATTCATACTTGGAATAGTCATTTCCTTTCTCCCCTCTACAATCCAAGACTGAAGCAGGAGGAGCCAGGCTGTCCTGGAAGGATCACTAGTGACTACAAGACAATGACATAAAGAAAATGTCAAGCGCCTTATAAAGTTATCCTCAGAGGAAGCCCAGTGCAGGCCCATGCACAGTGCAGACACTGCTTGCGCTTGCTGTTTCTCCAGTCAAGCTGTACGTGCTTGTTTTAGTAACACCCAGTAGTTCTCTAGAGACAATGACATGTCAGTTTGTCGGGTTGCATAATAAAAAGACCTGACACTCGTGTGATTTTAGTCAGTTTTGTATATCAACAGTGATATCGATCATGACAGGTAAATTAAGTGGAATGGAGAGATTATAGCCAAAAGGGGATAACAATAATAATGGAAACTAATAAAGTGACTAAACAATGTATTGGTTTCAGGTCAGCAAGGATGTGATTTTCTGGTATTGTTCTAGGTGTAAGACAAATTATGGACTAGACTGTATCATTTTCTCATAATTCGGTTTTGTGGTTTTTTTTTTCCTTAGGCTCCTCTACTTCCCGTTTTTACTTCCTATTTGTGTGTGAGTGTGTGTGTGTGCGTGCATGTGTGCACATCTATGTATTGCTTACTTTGAAGAAGGATTCTGAGGATTTAAGGCTCAGGTTGCTTTTCAATAGTTACATAGCATTCAAGTTAGGAATTTCATTCTTGGCAGGTATAAGTGAGTGGGAAGCTAGATAACTGTGAGTTGCATCAGTTGTACTTGAAATATTATAAAAATGGACAGCAGACTGTGCTGTGTACATTTCTAATGTGGTATGTTGCTCTCTCCGCAACACTGGTGCAGGGGAGGGATAGCTGGACCAGCCTGTTATCCTCCGGGGGCTGAACGAGATGGTAAGTGTCCATGGCCCGGCCAACCCCTTGAAACTCGGAAAGAAACCACACCAAGCCGGGAGTTGAGTCAGCCATGAAGGCGCAGCAATCTCAGCTTTATTGTATCAGAGACACAGTTATATAGAGAGGAAAGGAGGGAGTAAAAGAAGTAGCAGGGGCCAATAGGAGCTCATTAGTGGCTATCACTAAGGCCTTAGGCAGATTTCAGGCCTGACTGCTGGGTGGGGTTAAGTTTGCCAGTCTGCCCGAGGGCTAAGAGTGGAGGGCGGGAAGATTCAGCTAAGTCACGTACACGGGAAGTATTCCGGAGAAGCCCAAGAGGCCACCCCAGCCGACTTCCACTAATGGCCTCAAATTAGCGGGTGCCAGGAGGTTCCAATAGTGGCATTTCTATACTCAAGTCCAGAATGATTGTCCTCCTAGAGTTCATGGAAAAGCTGGCAAATAATCTTGTGAATCTGGATGTCAAGTGATGGTTTCCTGAGTCAAACCATAATATCTAGGGGAAATACAAGTATGCAAGTAATCTGGGGGTCATTTACGTACTTGAGGCACCCCTGAAGCCTATGATAGATTTCAGTAAAAACAAACAAAACTTCACAGACATCCCAGAGCCATACCAACCCTGGGAACTTGAATTTATGAAGCATATATATGATTGGATCCTCTACTGAACCTCAGCAAGAAAATTCCCCTGAAGGAGTTGTTTATTCCTCTTAATTAAATGACTACTGTGTAGTTAAAGATGAGTTTGGAATAAGTTACACTGTATACAAGAGCCCTAAAGCAAGGATTATATGGGGCTGAGGAAGGGGTGAGAGTGGCCATCATTGTGAAGAGATGTCTATGAGAAATGTTCCTCCTTAGACCCCAGGACTTGCTGATCAGGAACATGCCAAGTTGCACATGGGAGAGATTTATTATGATGTTATCTGAACCTCTGTTTCTGCCTTCTTTCAGCCAGCCTTCCTGTCTTATAGCTCTTACACTGATGTCTAGTTTTCTTGCATCCAGGCACCATTCCATTAGCCCTACTTCCAGGGAGTCTGGTGTTAGAAAATCCCAGTTATGTTTAAATCATTCTTAAGAATGCTACTGAATCCCTTATAGCACAAGGCTATGAGAATTGGGGTGCAAAGATCCAATAGGAATAGTAAAGCTGATTATTTCCTACAAAAACAGAGTATTGAATGACCTTCCCTAACATAGTCAACAATTACGCGTGTAGTATGGGTCCATTATGTTAATTACTCACGATACCAATTTCTTCTGTTAATGCCTTTGACTCCCATAGCCAGATTTTTGTGTCCTTTCCTTTTCTAAAGGGTAATATGATACTGTATATGACAAAAGGAGGCTGTTTGAATAGGCAAGCCTGGTAACATTGGTTTACTTCATGGTGATGTATCTGTTCTAGGTAGAATGGTCACATAATCTTGTCAAAATTCATACTGAATGCAAGATCCTTTGAGAATTCAAGAACTAGTTAAAGGAAAATATTGCTTTGCAAATATTATTTGCAAATCATTTCAGTTGACCATATCTTTCACCTGCTGGGTAAAAAGATATTTAAGAAACTGAATAAATTAGTGGGACATTTTGCCAAGTGAATCCTATTTGAACAACAGAGGTTTTTTTTTCCCTTTGGTATTAGAATGTTCTCTAGCATCCTTCTTAGTCCCTTCCCATGCCCCCCATCAACCATGCCTCCTCTTCTAGACACAACATCTGTGACTATCTTCCCTAATGTAGGTGCCAAACTTCTTTGATATCCTTTGCATTTGTCCTTACCCACCAATGTTTCTCTTTTGTCATCTTTTTATCCTTTTCAGCCCTGTACCATGACCTGTCATTCATAGTGGTGGTATGCAGACCTAAACCAAAAATATTTGGCTGACATCAAATTATTAACCAACTCATCTTAATTGAGCAACTACTGACAGTCTGTAAGTGTCTGTTCCTAAAGCACTGATTCCCAAACCTGAGTCCTGAGTTTTTAGGTAACTATAAAAATAACATTATTCATTCAACAGCTATTTATAATTTAAAATGTTAAATTTTAAAACAGCATACATCCCTGTTGTAAGACTGCAAGACTGAACCATATTAGATTTGGCTGGAGATATATTAATTCCTTTGGTAACCCAAAGGATCTCATCTGGATCACATACTCTGTATGCATTTTGGGAATATCTTACTGTGTATTTAGTTGACTATGTTTTCGCATAATAAAAATTGGAAAATATTTTAATTATTACTTAGTACAATTTGCCTTGGTACACACTGTGGGCTTTTTTTTTTTAAGATTTTATTTATTTATTTGACAGAGAGAAACACAGCTAAAAAGGGAACACAAGCAGAGGGAATGAGAGAGGGAGAAGCAGGCTTCCCGCCAAGCAAGGAGCCCGATGTGGGACTCGATCCCGGGTTTCCAGGAACATGACCTGAGCCAAAAGCAGTCACTTAACCAACTGAGCCACCCAGGCACCCCACACACTGTGTTTTAAACATGGAATGTGATATGGAGAGGACAGTAAAAAGTAAACGTGATTAAAATATTAGTAGATACTTTGTTCTGTGAAGACTCAGGTGGAAATGCTGAGCACAAATATATGGGATCTCTCATCTTTATTTCAACCAGGCAACTACAAATTTATTAGTTATACAAATATAGGATATCCATAATATTTAGAAAGTTGTTTTGTTTTGTTTTGTTTTACAGATTTGGGATGTCCTTGGTGACATTGTATTCATCTCTGCTTATAGACTTCCTTAACACTTTGTAGTATTATTAGGCTTCTGATTAAGAGTTGACTGAGGAGAGTATTCTGACCCCATAGGACATTGAAAACCAATGTTTTAAAAGAGCTCTTTTTAAAATTTTTATTAACATATAATGTATTATTTGCTTCAGGGGTGTGGGTCTGTGAATCACCAGTCTTACATAATTCATAGCACTCACCATAGTACATACCCTCCCCAGCGTCCATCACCCAGCCACCCTATAGCCACTCCCCGCCCACAGCAACCCTCGGTTTGTTTCCTGAGATTAAGAGTCTCTTATGGTTTGTCTCTTTCCCTGGTCCTATCGTCTTTCATTTTTTTCCTTTCCCTTCCCTCATGATCCCCCACCCTGCCTCGTAAATTCTTCATATCTGAGAGATCATACAATAATTGTCTTTCTCTGATTGACTTGTTTCACTTAGTATAATACCCTCTAGTTCCATCCATGTCATTGCAAATGGCAAGATTTTGATGTTTTTTGATGGCTGCACAGTATTCTATTGTATATGTATGCACCACATCTTCTTTATCCATTCATCTGTTGATGGACATCTAGGCTCTTTCCATAGTTTGGCTATTGTGGACATTGCTGCTATAAACATTTGGATGCACGTGCACTTTCAATCACTACATATGTATCTTTGGGGTAAATACCCAGTAGTGTGATTGCTGGGTTATAGGGTAGCTCTATTTTCAACTTTCTGAGGAACCTCCATACTGTTTTCCAGAGTGCTGCGCCAGGTTGCATTCCCACCAACAGTGTAGGACGGTTTCCCTTTCTCTGCATCCTCACCAATATCTGTCGTTTCCTGACTTGTTAATTTTAGCCATTCTGACTGGTATGAGGTGGTATCTCACTGTGGTTTTAATTTGTATTTCCTTGATGCCGACTGATGAGCACTTTTCATTTGTCTGTTGGCCATTTCATTGTCTTCTTTGGAGAAATGTCTCTTCATGTCTTATGCCCATTTATTTTTTTTTGTTAAGATTTTATTTATTTATTTGACAGAGAGATAGATCACAAATAGGCAGAGAAGCAGGCGGAGAAAAGGGGGAAGCAGGCTCCCTGCCGAGCAGAGAGCCCGATGTGGGACTCGATCCCAGGACCCTGAGATCATGACCTGATCCGAAGGCAGAGGCTTAACCCTCTGAGCCACTCAGGTGCCCCTTATGCCCATTTCTTGATTGGATTATTTATTCTTTGAGTTTTGAGTTTGAGAAGCTCTTTATAGATTTTGGATATTAGACCTTTATCTGGTATGACATTTGCAAATATCTTCTCCCATTCTGTCGGTTGTCTTTTGGTTTTGTTGACTGTTTCTTTTGCTATGCAAAAGCTTTTGATCTTGATGAAATCCCAGTAGTTCATTTTTGTCCTTGCTTCCCTTGCCTTTGGTGACGTTTCTAGGAAGGACCTGCTGTGGCTGAGGTCAAAGAGGTTGCTGCCTGTATTCTCCTCAAGGATTTTGATGGATTCCTGTCTTACATTGACGTATCTCATCCCTTTTGAGTCTATTTTTATGGGTCGTGTAAGGAAATGGTCCAGTTTCATTCTTCTGCATGTGGCCGTCCAATTTTTGCAACACCATTTGTTGAAAAGACTATCTTTTTTCCGTTGGGTGTTCTTTCCTGTTTTGTCAAATTGACCATAGCGTTGAGGGTCCATTTCTGAGCCATCTATTCTGTTCCACTGATCTATGTGTCTGCTTTTGTGCCAGTACCATACTGTCTTGATGATTAAAGTTTTGTAAACAGAGCTTGAAATCTGGAATTGTGATGCCGCCAACTTTGGTTTTCTTTTTCAACATTCCTCTGGTTATTCAGAGTCTTTTCTGGTTCCATATAAATTTTAGGATTATTTGTTCCATTTCTGTCAGAAAAAGTTGATGGTATTTTGATAGAAAGTGCATTAAATGTTTAGATTGCTTTAGTTAGCATAGTCATTTTCACAATATTTATTCTTCCAATCCATGAGCATGGAAGATTTTTCCATTTCTTTGTATCTTCCTCAGTTCCTTTCATGAGTACTTTATAGTTTTCTGAGTCCAGATTCTCTGCCTCGTTGGTTAGATTTATTCCTACATACCCTATGTTTTGAATGTAACTATAAATGGGATCGACTCCTTTATTTCTCTTTCCTCTGTCTTGTTCATGTATAGAAATGCAACTGATTTCTGTGCATTGATTTTATATCCTAACACTTTACTGAATTCCTATATGAGTTCTAACAATTTTGGAGTGGAGTCTTTTGGGTCTTCCACATAAAACATATAGATCCAAATTCCTTTGTACTCATTTAGATAAAAGTAGTTTTAGTTTATTTGTTTTGTTTTATGGTGTGTTCATTATTTCATTCCCAGTCATGCTCAGTTTTTCTTTCCCCAGGAATGTTTAATTCTTTGCTCAACTATGAAACAGTGGGAGACTGTCTTCTCTTTGAAGTTATGGACAAAAAAAAAATTCTCTTTTTAGAGGAAGAAAACATAAAACAGAAAACTCTCTCCTGAAGAAATGAAGAAGTATCTAACAATTGTTGAAGTCTACCCCAGAAAGTAGTGAACAAAAAAGTATTGTAAAGAGCTGTCAAGGAGAATCTGAGTGTAGAGATAAATTCCTACTCCCAGTGAATGTTTTGTAATTAATCAGTTTGAAATCATTTTGAGATATGCTCAGACATTCATGACTCCAGCTATTATAACATTAAGGGAACATGTGATGATACTTATACATAGAACTATAGTATTTTTATAAATGGTTTCAATGGATTCCTCTGTGTCTTGCCTTGTGTTTGGCATAGTATAAGCCAATCATTACCGCCTACACATGATATGTTAGATGGGGAACTTGAGCCAGTGGCTCTCTTTCTTTCATGCATATTTTTAAAAAATATTTTATTTATTTATTTGACAGAGAGAGAGATCACAAGTAGGCAGAGAGATAGGCAGAGAGAGGAGAAAGCAGGGAGCCCAATGCAGGCAAAAACACTATGGATTTCCTTAATGGGACCAAGGACTGGATTAAAAAAAAGTCCTAGCTTAGAACAGTCAATAGGTCATGTTTTGTTCGCATGTGATCCAGAGTGAGATTCAGTTCAGGTTAGCACTAATTGAGTAAAAAGAGTGTTACTGCCAAGTATGTTGTAAGAAGAAAACTCTTATTTCATTCTACTTAATAATTGTTCTATGATGAGTAAATTTCAACTTTACATTTATACAAATTAATACAAAGAAACCTGAGAAATCATGTCTTCAAATACAGTATATTTTAGGACCCTTAAGCCATTTATTTTCAAGTCAATGTATGTACATGTTCAGTAATTTTGATTTCCTCTTTGTGTAAGTTTCCTTCTAAGGAGATATATTGAATATATTGACTCTCCTGTGTGATACTTCTTGTTCATTTTTAGATAAGTGTTTTAGATTTAGCCAATGATTGTCTTATTTAAAAATGTTAACTGAATACTTACTGTCATATCCTTGGATTTGGTCAGATGTGGATAGGGCATGATTCAGAACTACTAGATCTACTCACTGAAGTTCATTGAGCACTGAGGTAATTGATAATCCAGAGAAGTCATTGGTTAGGAAATCAATCTGGTGATCAGGCAGAATAGCTAAAGATTTCAGCAATCTCTGGTCACAACTGACTAGTAGAGGGAAGATTATATGAAGTGGTATATTGTAATAAGAGGATCTGTTTCAATGAGAGGGAATTGTGTGGAAAGGGAGCTACACTTAATACTGAAGATGAGTTTAGAAAAACAGTGTGTCTGGAAAGTCTGTACTTGGATATAAAGGCCTCAGTTGTTATTGGTACACTGAATGGTAAGTTAACACCTGGAACTCACAACAAAGGATTAAGACAGAAATTCAAGTTCAAGAATTGGGATTCATAAGACAATGCATGAGAGGAAATTAGAAATTGAGAAAAAGTAGGAATCTCTATTTCACATTTATGGAGCATGTGCTGATACCTCTGAGAGACAGTTGTCAAAGTAAATTAAAAGTTCAAGAATTTTATTAGAGGAAATGGCCATGTGGAAGATAATGGAGGAGGGAGCTGCAAAAATCTGGGGTGGCCATTAGGTTGGATGCAAGTCTAGACCTGAAGGGGAAAGGGTGAGAAGGTTGGGTAGAAGTGCCTTACTCTACTATGCAACCTCAGGAAGGTTCCACAAGGCTGTTTGGGATTTCTCAAGCTGGTGTCAACTGTAAGAGATCTATTTCTCACAAGTGGGCTCCTGCCCCACCAGGCCTGCAGTGCTCAGTTATTGGTTTGGAGGGGCCTGTGATAAAGTATGGCCTTGGTGTCAATGTGACAGTGGGCTTCAGAGCATGACAACTAAGACCATTGGTCAGTTTGTTCTCTCTGTAGTTCAAAGACTAAGAAGCACATCCTTTTGACACCCCAGTATATTTCATCAAGAGTGATTTGATGCTCATCCAAATCACAGCACTGTGGCTCTGTCTTGAATTGGTTTTAGACACTGGGGATGGAACTGATTTTGTAAGGGGAAGCCAAGTGATCCACACTGGGGAGAGGAGAATGGGTGTGGAGATTAGGAACTGGTTTGACTTTGACTGCTACTTAAGGGTGTCAGGGCTTCTCAGCTTTAGTTTTCTGATGTATGTATGTAGGCAGTTCCCACATTAAGTGCTTTTGCATTCTGCAACTCATTATCCGGTGTTATTAGGAAGTACCAAAACTTCTCTTTGTTACTTTTCCAACATCAATACCAAAACATTCTGTAGAGGGTTTTTTTTTTTTTTTTTTGTATATGCCCATTTCATATGTCCCCCTCATAAGATGTATTTTCTAGGCTTAAACAGTTTCCCATAAAAGCAGACTCAGAGTTTCATCACAAAAATTTTATGATCAATGTATAACTTAATTGTTTCAATTCATTCTCACAAACCATTTTGAAGGCTATTACAATAAAATATTCAAGTTGCTTAAATATTGTAACTAAATAAAACCAAAATGTTAAAAGAGAAAGTGATTTATTTTAGAGGTTCTTAGCTTTTCTTGTTCTATCTCCTTTTATCATATTGCACAGGACGAATAGGAAAACACAGTTTCTCAGACCGAAAGAAGTAGTCAAACTGACATCATGATACCCCAAATTTCCTTGAGTAATACCAAGAGAAAATGGGTTTCTACTGATTTTGTATTTATAGATTTCAATGCTGTAGTGTGAAAAGTCTTAAGCTCTTTATGCAATGAAGGTCCTAGGGTTAGGAAGATATGTTATTTTTGTGTTAATGATTCCCATGACACTCATATTGCTAAATGTATTTTCTAAATAATAATTTTTCTTGTTTAAATCTTTCTTTCTGGTCCTTTTACATTGGCATAGCTTATTCAGGGTTTGTTTTTTTTTTTTCCCTCGAAGTTAATGTATTGGATTCAATAGCCAGTAATGAAGTTTTAAAAGTTACCTACCTAGTCCTCAGAAAGCTTTAGATCAGATTTTTGTGGTGATGCTGCTGCTGCTGAGAGGTTTTATTTTTTTTATTTTTTTTAAAAGATTTTATTTATTTGACAGAGAGAAACACAGCCAGAGAGGGAACACAAGCAGGGGGAGTGAGAGAGGGAGAAGCAGGCTTCCCGCCGAGCAGGGAGCCCAATGTGGGACTCGATCCCAGGTCTCCGGGATCATGACCTGAGCCTAAGGCAGTCGCTTAACCAACTGAACCACCCAGGCGCCCCATGCTGAGAGGTTTTAGATCAGATTTTTGTGGTGATGCTGCTGCTGGTGAGAAAAGGCAGGAAAACTGCAGTAAGTTTTAGTTGACACTGACTCCTTACTGAAGTCTGTCCTCTGGGTTCCCTTCTAGGGCACAGGCCAACTCCCCGTGCTTTTCTCTTTTCTTTACTCAGAATTATGAGGAAGAATGGTAACAGAGGCACCAGAGCATAAGACGATAAATGACAAGCCTGACTTTAATGGATAATGATCTCTTCGGATACCCACACCTACTTGTATAATATACATATACACATCTATCTAACTATCCAAATCTACATATCTACACACATCTATCTACCTATATCTATATCTATATCTGTATCTATATCTATATACGTATATAGAGCCAATTTGGGAAAAAAAGGATAAAAAATAGCATGTATTGGCAGATTTCCATGGTTCATAATCTTGGAGAGTTCTATCAGTTATGGTGTCGGTCCTTTCTGATTTAGTATTCATTAGACTTGGAGCTTCTGATTTCCGTTTATATTCACTTCAGGGAACAGCTTAGCAACTACCTGCATTCTTTCTGACTTACCTTTATTAAAGAAAATATTAGGTTACATAAACCTTTCCTCTATTGGCCTTACCTCCCAAACTAAAAATATAGAAAGGCTTTAGGGTATCTTCCATACCAAACATTGGCATTCATTTCACTGAGGTGAAGGATTTGCATTCCTAAAGACTTGTAAAGTGGGCATCACTCAGTTCCCTAGAGTCTGCTCAATTCACGAAAACACCTCATGGTGGATTTTCACAACAGTGACCACAGCAAATCACAACTCTAGTATCCTTGTACCTTTGCTTTGTGACTTGTCTCTTCCTTAAAGGAAGAGGTGGAATCTATTACTACGCACTAGAATCTGCGCTGGACTTGTAACTTGCTTTGTCTAATACAGTCTGGCAGAAGTGACCCAGTGCAAGTTCTGGAGCTTGGGCCTATAAGGTCTTACAGCTTTTATTTTTAACCTCATTGGAACCTTGAAACCACTATCCTGTGAAGAACCTAGACTGGCCTATTGAGGATGAAAAGCCAAATGCAGGAGAAGAGAGGCTTCCCAGTAGACAGGCAGCACCAACTGCCATGTGTGAGTGAGGCCATCCTGGGCCTTCCCTCCTGTCCCGGTTGAGCCATCAGATGCCTGACCCTACATGAGTGATTTCATCAGAGCCATCAGATGCGTGCCCCAAGTGAGACTAAAAGAACTACTCAAATCGACAACCCATGGAGTTGTGAGAAGTAGTACGTAGAAATTGTGAGAAGTAATAAGCTGCTAGATTTTAAAGTGGTTTTTATATAGCAGTAGATAACTGAAACAACCCAGGATGGAGAATAGTCAAGGATTTATGACCCCTGCAGGGAGTCTAAGGTTGAGGTGAAATCCAAACTGCCAATCCATAGTTATAAAATTTCCTTGTCTCATGCTTCCTTTAAAAACCTGTCTGATTTGGGATTCTGTTTGGTGATATATCTATATTTCTTCTGATCCAGAAATAAATTTAAGAATTTTCCTACCACTAACTACAATGGATGCTTAAGAAAGATATTTTTACTTGTCCTGTGGAAGCATAACTCTTGGCATACCACTCTATATCCCAGTTTGAATGGTATAGTATTACTAACATATAGCTATTGAAATGTAAAGTACTGGAAAATAAGGTGATTTAAATTGTCCATCTTTTGTAGTTTTGTCTGAATGTTGTTTCTCTCATCATTTGTGATGTGATAAGCTCTCCTGAAGTTTCTCCTTTGTATCCTTGAATAAGAATGAGTCTTAGTTCTCTGATTATGGACAGTGTACATAAGAGACTCCAGTGAGAGCCTCCAGACCTGGTTTTGGTCAGTTCTCTACAGACCTAAGGCTTTGTTTTTTGTTGGGAAAAACAAGAAAGGAAAAGAAATAAAAGGTGACCTGTTCATTTTTGTTGTTGCCAGAAAAAATTAGTTGTTGCCTAGCGACCAGTTTGCCCATCAGCTTCATAAAGCAGGAGGTATTGCTAGGTAAATCGCTTTCACGGTTTTTCAGAAAAGATTAGATTTATCCAAACATGTCGTAGGGTTCGAAAAATTATCCTGGATGCATCAGGGTCACAAAGAAAAAGTCAAAATGACCTCATTTTTACATTAAGCCAGTTTGCCCTAGTACATCCATACTGTTGGTAAATAGCCACTGCTCTGATCCAGATGGGTGTTCCCTATTCTTCGCTATCTCATTTCCTCCCCTGAGCTCACCTCTACCCTGTACATCATACATTACGATCTGGAGCCATAAGGCCATTCTCCCAAACTCTGCTCCAGCTACTCTGGTTGTTAAACATTTTTTTGTTGTTGTTGTTGTTAAACATTTTTAATATCACCCTGGAAATGGCCATACTATATAGTTTAATTCAGTTTTTACCAGAGTAATTGGGAGAACAGGTAGAAGAAAGTATGAAATAATAAAAAGAACATGAAGCAATAATTATCCATAAAGGGGCTTCTTATGTTATAAGTTTAGGACTAACTAGCTGAATAACATTAATCTGGTCGGTCATGTCCATATCTGAATAATGAAGGAATTGATCTACATGATCTCTAAAGTTGTGATCAGTATAAATATGTTTATGATTCTAGCTAACAATCTCCATGATTCAAGTTGAATTACATCCTAATTTAGGAAACATATAGTAGTTAATTAAAATATCAAATTGCAATGCTAGTGGGTGATGTAAAAGACAACATAATAAACAGTGGGATTCTTCTAGCAGAGGCTAATTATAAATATCTGAGAGAAAAATCAGAAAGCTTCCAAGATGGTAAAATAAAGGGAAAGAAATAAGGATGCTAGTTATTGTGCACTGCTTCTATTTTTCAAGCATATGGCTCTGAAGTGATTTATAATTGAATTTATTAAGAACTAATTATAAAATTACAAAGTTTTAAAATAAAAGTTAATATAATAATAGTAAATGACTCTTCCAAAAAGGTGAGATGGTGTATTTAATAGCTACCACAACCTGATAAAAGATTTAGAGACAAAATGGTATATCTTGCTTACTATAGATATTTAATTTAGTGAATATATTTTGATAAATATACATTATAGTAATAGTGGAGACTGAGTAAAATTTCATTTAAAAAGATCTGAGGCTGGATGTCAGCAGCATGGCACACTAGAAAACTCCCAGTCCTTGTTCCCACTAGGACACATCAATAAACAACTATAAATTGGCTGACCTACTCTTAAGACTCTGGAAAACAGTCAGAAGTCTGCAGAAACCAAGTGAGTGCCCAATAAATAAAAAGCCACCTACAAAATGGTAGGAAATTTTGTGGTATTTTTACTCAAACTTGTCTCTCCCCATACCTGGCATGCTATGCTATTGGTCTGGAGATTGTGGCAGCCCAGCTCCCAGTTCTCTGTTGTGTCAATCTTTTCAGGCTTTTCTAACAAAATATTAAAGATGGGTGGCTTAAACAACAGAAGTCTATTTTCTCACATTTATTGAAGGCTAGAAGACTGAGATCAAGATGGCAACATGGTCAGATTCTACTGAGGAATCTTTTCTTGGTTTGCAGATAGCTGCCTTCTTTTTGTATCTACCAAGGGAAGAGAAAGAAGGAGAAAGTTCTCTGGTGTGTCTTCTTATAAAAGCGCTAATTCCATCATGAAGACTCCATCTTCATGATCTTATCTAACTCTCCTTAGTTCTCAAAAGTCCCACCTCCAAATGCCATCCCATGGGGGATTAAGTGTTGTTGGGAACACACATATTCAGTCCATGATGCCTATCTTAGACCGGAGTAAGCAGAGCAGACCTTATTTTCAACAGCCTAACCTGTGTGGTGGCTTCATGAAGGATTGGTCTTTGTCCCTCCTGATGTGTGTCTCAAATGGAAAAGAGCAGTGGGTATGGCTAGTGAAAGCTGCAGAGCTGCAGATCTGCAGACTCGTGAGACAAAAGATTAGAGGTAGGGCCATACAGTAGACTATGGCAGCTGGGGGTTGGACTGTTTGGGAAATTAAGAAACTCAAAAGCATCCATAAATACAGGGGGATTAAGATACTGCACACAGGCCCAAGTAAAATGCATGCTTATGGAAGACCTTAGTTGGATCTCAGGCTCAGAGCAATTCCTCCCTGAAGAACTTCACTGGCACAGACTGCCATTTGCAAAAACTGACAGAGGTGTCCATTTTTTTTCAAAAGCCCAATTTTCAACAATAAGAATCACCAGGCATAGATCAGGAAAACACTGTTCATTAAAGGAACAAAATAAATTGGCAGACACCATCCCTGAGGATGACATTGGATGTACTACACAAAGACTTTAAAACAGCTGCCTTAAATATGTCCACAGAGCTAGTGGGAAACATGGACAAAGAACTCCATGTAATCAGAAAAACAGTACATGAACAAAATAAAAATATCAACAAAGAAGTAGAAGTTATGAAAAGGAACCAAACAAATTCTGGAGTTGAAAAATAGTATAACTGAGTTGCACATTTACTACAGAGGTTTAGCATCATATTTGAGTAGGCAGAAGAAAGAATTAGTGAATTTGAAGACAGGACAATTGCCATTATTTAGTCTGAAAAACAGAAAGAAAATAGATGGAGGGATAGTGAACAGAAGGTCAGGGATTTATGAGACACTATTAATTGAATCAAGGAAAACAGAGAGAAAACAGCAAAGAGATTATTTGAAGAAATAGTGGTTGCAAACTTTCTAAATTGGAGTAAGACATCTGTCTAAAAATCCAAGAAATTCAATGAACTCCAAGTAGAATAAGCCCAAAGAGACCCGCACTGAGACACATTGCAATCAAACTCAAAAGACCAAGACAAAGAGTATGTTTAAAGCAGTAAGAGAGAAGCAATCCCTCACATACAAGGCTCCTCAATCAAGTTAAAAGTCAATTTCTTAGCAGAAATCCTGGAGGACAGAAACAGTGAGAGGATTTATTTAAAGTTCTGAAAGAAAATAATTTTTAACTGAGAATTCTATATATGATAAAACTATCCTTCAAAAATGAGTAATTAAATGTTTCCCAGGTCAATAAATTTGAGGGTGTTCACTCCCACTACATCTGCCTTACAAAAAATGTTAGGGGACAGTACACAGTAACTTGAAGCCATTTGAAGATATAAAGATTTCTGAGAAAGGGTAACTACGTGGACAAATATAAAACCCAGTGTTATAGTAATTTTGGTTTATAACTCCACTTTATATTCTCTATAGGATTTAAAAGACAAATGCATAAAAATATTTATGTTACTGGGTACACAATGATGAACATGTAACGTGTGTGTCAATTAAATGGAAGATGAGTAGAGCTATATAGGAATAGAGAGTCTTTGTATGTGATTAAGATTGAATTAGCATCCATTGAAATTAGAATGTTATAACTTTAGGATGTTGTATGTAATCCTCATAACTACAAAGAAAGTATATCGAATATACACAAATGGAAATGAGAAAGGAATGGAAATATGTCATGGTTGCACTTACATGAAATACTTAGAAAAGGAAAATACCTAACATACAGTGTGGGATGCACACTACCCTGGAATTAAAATTAAAAAAGAAAATATGTAATCAGATTCATAGATTGAAGTTAAAATAGGTAATTCCAAATATCATCCGATTGAGGATTAGGATTTCAACATATAAATCTTGGGGAGGCACAAGCATTCAGTTCAGGTGTCAACACCTTACAGAAGGACTATTTTTTACTTGATTATGTCATTCTAGTTCTGAGCAGAATGCCTTGTTTGCAATAGGTTTTAATAAATGTTTAAATGAATGAATGAATGAATAAACAAACTAATTCTTCAGAGGACCTTGGACAAAGTGCTTAGTCTATAAGTATCTTAGTTTCTCTATTTTAAAAAGTCTTCAATCATCTTAAAATTGTGGTGTTTAGAGTGGGAAAATATTTAAATCATTCTCTGCAAAACATTTAGTTTAGAGTTAAAAACCTAAAGAAACAAATTTTAAAATAGTGTGAAAATTCTATGTAATTATATTTACACTTCTGTATTATAGTACTGTGTCTATCTGTAATCCTAAATCTTTGTAAATCATTATTTGATAAAAAATACTCATTTTTTAGCATCTTTGTTATAAGCTTGAATACTTTTGTTGGAGATATTACTATTAATTATGTTTTTCTTTATAATATTTAATATGTTTGCTTACTTAGTAATTTGTAAATAAGCAGTTTAGAATTATGTAAATCAACATAGTTTGCATAAAAATTATAAATCAAGATTGGTAAACACTGAAATGTCTATTTTTATACAATGTTTATGGATAATAAAGGCAAATTGACTCACTTGTGTCTATTCAGTTTGCAAAGCATCTGCCAAAATGTTGCATAAGGTGTACTTTTGAACAGGTATTAGGTTTCCTAGTTCCATTGAATTCTCTTGTTGAAAATTTTCATAGGATACAAACAGATGCCTAATTTGCTTAATCTATCACAAAGAAAACTAGGATTAGAGGTGATAAATTTGCCTGTATTGTTTTATTGTTTTTGAAATCCTGAAAATAAATGAGAAATAAGAGAGCAAAAACCTACAATTTAATGAAATTTTGAAGAAATTATTTTTTGGTCAGGGCAAAAAAATTTTGCAAAAATGAGAAATAATTTCTTTTGAGGTTATTTGCCCTTTTAGTATATATGTATGTGGCTTTACATGTAAGTGATTTCTGTACTTTGCAAACATGGTAGTTTTCATCTCTGGAAGTTTGATTTGAGTGTATTTTTAAATCTTCTGTGTCCCCAATTAACATGCTTAGTTCTTTTAACTCGAACATATGGAATTCAATTAAAACTGTTTTATTGTCCTTGTCTGCTACTTCTCTCATTTGTATAATTTGTAGGTCAATTCCAACTGATAGACTATTTTACTACTCATGGGTGAAATTTACTTGTTTCTACACATGCTTGCTAAGTTTTTACTGGATGCTATGCATTATGAATTTTAACTTGTTTGTTGTTGGATATTTTTGTATTCCTGAAATTCCTGGGGCGGTTAAGTTACTGGAAACCATGTGTTCCTTTTGAGCCTTATCGTTACGTTGTCAAGTAGAATGAGAGTGCACGTATGTAGGTAGGACAGCTTTTCCCCAGTATTAAGACAAAACTTCTAAGTATTATAATCTGTGCCCTGTGACTTATGAGGTTCTTAGTTCTGTCTGGTGAGACTCGGAACCGTTCATGGCTCTGTGCCAGTTCTGGCATTTTTTTCCCCTCTAATCATTTTGGGTGTTTCTTTCTGTGGCCTTGGGTAGATCCTGCACATTTACACTTTGATCAGTACTTGAACCAGGACACAAGGAGGATGCTCCTTAGCTCTTGGTGCTCTTGTTTTGGTAGCTCTGTTCTCTCTGAACGTCAGAGGCTCTGGCCTCCCTGAATTCCCAATGTGCTCTCTTTCTCTCTCTCTTTTTAAAAAATTGTATTTATTTGACAGAGAGTAACATAGGTAGAGAGGGAACACAAGCAGGGGGAGTGGGAAAGGGAGAAGCAGGCTCTCTGCCGAGCCGGGAGCTCCATGCGGGACTCAATCCCGGGCCTCCAGAATCGAGACCCGAGCTGAAGGCAGACACTCAACGACTGAGCCACCCAGGTGTCTCTCCCCACCAATGTCATCTCTTATGAATCTATCAGGCATAGGTATGTTTTCCCTCCCTGAATCATTATGACCTGTCCAACTCTTTAGGCATTAAGCTGAGGCAATCATAGGGCTCACTTGGTTTCCTGTCTCTTAAAAATCCCCCGGTGTTTATTGTATGATGTTCAATATGTTGAGAATTGTCATTTCATATATTTGTCAATTTAAAGTTGTTTTTTTTTTTTTAAGTTTTTTTTTTTAAAGAAAAAAAGATAGATCTATCTTCTGCTACTTCGTTTTTCCTGGAAGAGAAAGTTTCTTCTGGTGTTATTGAAACTACTGGGATCACACAGTTTTGGGTAGAACATTTTGAAGAGAATAAAGAGTAAAAGTAGCTCAAGAGATGCCCAGTGGCTCAGTTGGTTAAGCGTCTGACCCTTGATCTCAGTTTAGGTCTTGATCTCAGGTTTGTGAGTTCAAGCCCCATGTTGAGCTCTACGCTGGGTGTGGAACCTACTAAAAAAAGAAAAAAAAGAAAGAAAAAAAAAAAGAAAAAACTCAATTATCTGGAGGGAGAAGATGTGAATTTTGAGGATCTGGGTTTTATTGATCCTAAAATTTCTGGCAAATATGCCTATGGAACAATGAGAACACAGAAGATAGGTACTTTATTAAAGCTAATAGGAAGCTAACCTTTCAAGGTGCCCTTTATGAAACAAATCTGTTCAGACTGTTTCTGCATTTGAATCTCTCAGATGACTCCCTATTGTAAAGGAATGTAGATAGGAGAGGAGGCAGAAAGGCTAATGCTCTGTTGTCTGCACCGTGTGACTGAGGCCACGGGTATGTGTGGTAGTAGTTGCAGGTGAAGCCTGGGAGAAGGTCACAAGAAATGAGGCAGCAGATATGTATGAGGGACTCATCCTAAGATTTGTCTGAAATCCCCAAATCACAACACTTCCGAAGGAAGTAATTCAAGGATGACTAGCTTAAAATAAAACAGCTACACTTCAGAGCTCAGCTGTCAGAAAATCTGCAATGGTTTCGAAGATATTAAATTTGTCCTGTAGAAAAATTGCAAATTGGTTTCTTGTGAACCATTAGGGCAACTCTCCAATAGCCTTGGGTGAGACAGTTAAATCCATAAATGTCCCTATTCTGTTGTATATTTAACAGAGATATGAGTGTCAGGATGAAGTTCTGGAAGGGTGACTGGGTAACTTCTGGACAACTCTTGCTGGAGCACATGGTATTCCTGCCTAGCATTTGACACCTTATGAGACTGATTATAGGCTTACTTTTAAATTAGGAAAGTTTAGCCAACACACCATTAGTAATTATAGATCATTTGCTAATTGCACAGCATTGCATTGCATGCTATGAGACATTACAAAGAAAAGAGAAATCGTCTTGTTACAACATACATTTCTAGAAGCCTGACATATTCATCTAAAGATACAAGGCAGCAAAGTGCATGCCTGTGAATTACATGAAGGGAAATATTTTACCTGGCTCTATCACAATCAGAAACATACCTTTCTTTTTCACATAAGAAATATATCATTAAAAGTTTTGTTCTTAGGCATAATAAAGACCAAAAATATGACTTGTACAGATCTTTGGATAGTGAGTTCTGAGTGCTATGGAATATCAAGCTAGAATGAACATCTACCTCTTTAGCTTCTAGACATAATTTAGCTCAAAAGCTAATTTTTCACTATATTCCTAACCTTTCCATGAAATTTTTTGTTTATAATATATTCTTTGGTACAGGGCAATGTGAATATAAATTATTTTTATAATGCTTCAAACAATTCATATGAAGTATATTGGGATGGTAAAACTAAAGCAATATTGAATTTTATGATTAAATTTTTTCCTGCATGGTAGCAAATAACAAATACTCGTATACTGAAGAAAAATATACAAATGTGATATGGCAAAACATGCTCAGAATATAATTAAAATTATACTATATTATAAAATATAATGAGGTGACTTTAGGATCTGTTTATTGATCTGGTTGTCTAAAAAAAAATGACCATTTCAAAGAGTGTGATTTTTAGGTAAAGGGGATTCTTCCAATACCAATCCTTGGTAAGTGGGAGTACTGCACATCAACATACATTTTTTTGAGATTGAAATTTGATAGTAAGTGTCAATGATGATTTATTACAGATGTGGGAAAACTTCAGATTTTAACCTAACAAAATGATTCTTTATCTAATAAACATGATGTCTATGCCTCTGGGATGTTAGAACACTTGGATTGTTTTGGTCTTTTACAAAGGTTGATGTTCTGAATCTAAAATACATCTGGTACATAAAATACAAAAAGCTCAACTTAGTGAATATAAAAAGCAGTTAAGTATAAGACTGGATCTCTGTTTTATTATGAAAAGCTCCTATATTGCAGGGAGTATAATTCTTTTAAATTAAGTAATGCCAATTGATGTGTTTGGGAATATTTTGGGGGAATATTCTTGTGCTTTTTACCACTGTCCAACTCTCTTCTCTTGTGGCTTACACTTCAACAGGCTCTCCATTTCTTAGTAGTAACCTGGCAGCTGTTAAGTTCTTGTTAATGAGTTCATTTGGATGCATACTCTTTCCTTAGTACATGCCAAGCTTTCTCTTTGTGAAGTAAATCTTCTAATTTTGCTTCCCTGTATTGGTTGTTGGTGGCTGTTGATAAGGCTTCTGGAAAGATGCTGCCCTACAGTTCTAGATTAATGAAGAACTGGTGGTGACACGTGGTAACATTTTAAGTCAGTATTATAGCAGCTCATATTTATGGTTTTAAGATGGCGAGGGAATAGCCTGTCAGAGTTCAGAGAAATTGTGCTTCATTTTAAGTAATTTTAAGTAAGTTCATTTTAAGTAATTTTAAGTAACTTTATTTTATGTAATAACAACACTAATAACAACAAAGTGGATTTTCAAATAGTTTAATAGCATTTCATCCGTAAACCACCTCTTTATTTAGGTGGGGTCTAGGGGTGTCTATCTAGATGGCTCTTTCTTTGCATAGGGCTTAGTTAACTTCTCATCCTTTAGGACACAATTCAGGCACCACATTGTCCCCAAAGTCTTCCTCATGCTTATTGTAAACAATGCTGCAATAACCATAAGGGTGCATGTATCCCTTTGAATTAGTGTTTTTGTATTTTGTACATCAGTAGTGTGATTCTTTGATCATAGGGTAGTTCTATTTTTAAGTTTTTGAGGAACCTCCATGTTGTTTTCCACAGTGCCGGCACCAGCTTACATTCTTACCAATAGCTCTCTAGGGTTCCTTTTTCTCTACATCCTCATCGACCCTTGTTGTTTCTTGTGTTTTTTTATGTTAGCCATTCTGACAGGTGTGAGACAGAGCTAGAGAGTATGATGCTAAGTGAAATAAGTCAGTTAGAGAAAGATAAATATCATTTGATTTCACTCATATGTGGAATTTAAGAAACAAAATGAAGAAAGGGGAAAAGAGAGAGATACACACAGAGAGAGGAACCAAGAAACAGACTCTTAAATATAGAAACCAAGCTGATGGACACCAGAGGATACGTGGGAGGGGGGTGCTGGGTAAAATAGGTGAAGAGGACTAGAGAGTACTGTCATCATGATGAGCACTGAGTAATGTATAGAATTGTTGAATCGTCATATTGTGCAACTGAAACTAATATAACCCTGTATGTTAACTCTACTGGAATTGAAATAAAAAACTTGAAAGAAAAAGACTTCCTTACATCTATGTTCAGGGCTGGGTGCCCCTCTTACCCAGTCTAGTGTCTGTTTCATCACAGCATCAATCTCCTGCTACCCCATTGACCTATCTACATGTCTGATAGCTTTAGCTGCTAAAAAGTGGATTCTTTGGGGGACCATGGTATGTCTTTCTAATCTAGGATCTCCAAAGCGTGGTACATAATAAGCACTTAGTAAACATTTGTTGAATCGAAGATGGCATAATTATTAATTGTTTAAGGTTGGTGAGTATGCATGCCTTTTTATGTGTAGAATATTTATAACATATGTTTTTGATTATGGGATATGCTTTAGTAGAGTTAGTTGGAGGATATCTTTATCAAGGAGTTTTTCTAGTTGCCAGTGAATCACTTTGGTCTTTTTTTCACCAAGATATTACAAGCTCTGGGTGACCAGGGTGCTACTTCTCAGCCTAACTCTAGGAATGTATTCCTTTAGTGTCTTAATGTGCTGAAATGATTGTGAGTGGTTTTCTGGGTCTTAGAAGTTTTATGGTACTTAACTGATAACTTATAACTTAAAAAACTTTTTAAGCATACAAAATCATATTATGTAGTTGATATGGAACTGCTACTCTTCAGAAAGTTTTATATATACATTTATGAGGTTGATGTTCTGAAACTTTGTTGCCAATAATAGAATGTATAAGACTGTAGTTACTGAATGCAAAAACTGTACAAACATATGTGCGTGATTTAGTAATGACCCATTAAACCAAATATATTTGTTAAGATTGAACAAATAGCAGAAAAAAGTTTCTTTCTTTCTTTTTTTTATTCTTTAAAATACTGGGTGAGTTGGGTCTGCATATAAATCAAAGGGTAAGGTAAGAATATGAGTTGAATACTTACTATATACGAAGCCTCTTGCATATATCTTCTAATTTAAACCTTATAATACACCTATATGATGCATGGATTACTGTCCCACTGTATCATTGTATAGATGAGAAAACTGAACCTCATAGATGCTCACGACATAGATGTTACGTTTCTTATTCAAATTTGAGGAGTTAGTGACAAAGTCAGGTTTTGAAATGAGAAATGTCTGAGAACAATTGGTAATAGATTTGGCACAATAATTACTCTTGGAACTTCAACCACTGACAAATTCAATTTGTATACTAAGTTTCCTTTGTTGATACAGTAAAGCGAAACAGCACATTATTATTAAAAAATATTATTGGAAAAAAGAATTTACAGATACTATAAAGGAGCATTTACAAGTATTATATATAACTTGGATTTATGTGGTTTTGTAAAGAATGACTATACATATTTCTTTTATGTTCTTTTAATTTCTTCTTTCTTTCTTCCTTTCTTTCCTTCCTTTTCTTCCCTTTTTAAATGACTAAGGATAAATGCTGCTTTTCCTGTGGGTGGTTACACATGCGTAAAATCTGTAATTAGGTTTTCTTGAGTATTAGCAGTGTTTTCTCCAGTAGAGTTTATCAGAAGATAATAGAACAAAGAACATTTATACCATTCTTCAGTTATACATATGAAAAACTGAAAGTAAAAGGTATTTGATCTGATAATGGATGCCTGCGAACATTTTTGGAAGCTTTTCTAATAGAATGCAAAGTTACTAAATGATAAAGAAAAAAAATATCTTTCAGTGACATGTCTAAGGATGAGTAACAGTGCAAATCTTCTTTTTCTATGGAAAGCAGTTAACATTAATGCAGTATATAATGAACATTTTCAAAAGATGCCAAGTGAAGGTAAATTAGCTATAACTACACACAAGGATAAAGGCAGCTCTTAAGTTACAGATGAAAAAACAATCTATTGGCTTAACCTTTGTTTCCACAGCTTTTATAGTCAGGGGGAGAGGAGTCACATTAAATATTAACAATTTATATCTTGTCCCCATTTGTAATTAGGTTACCATCCACCATCCCCCAATTATCTTTGCAAGTAGTACACCAATTTAACATGTCAAATAGAATTTGTAGAAGCAGCAGTAAATTAAAAGTAATAGAAATTTAAATTTAAATTAAGATTAAAGAAAGAGAACTATTTTGATCTGAAGGGGGAAGCCCTAGTACCAGATAGTATCAGTCCCATTCCTTAGGATTGACCCAGGGACAGCAATCTCAGTGGCAGAGCTGTGCTTCACTTAAACATTATGATTATTTATTTTTCCCTTGAAAATGTATATTGTGCACATGGCATCGATTTCCAGGCCTATAAAGAGCCATACCTAAATGTAAACCTTTCTTTTATTCTCTTGCTTCTATTCCCCAAAGGCAACACCATTACAATTTTTTTGAGTCTCTATCCAGATTATGTATTTATTTTAAATAAGGGAATTTCTGGAATGCTCTGTCATGTATATTTCTTCATGGAACACATTAAATGCACTTTCCTTTTCTATCTGCACCTTTGGAGTAAATGTGGGATGAAAAATTAAAGTTGCCCAGCAATTCTGTCATCACATGCTTAATATGATATGTAAATCGTTGGCATCTTTGCCCTCTGTGGCTTCAGCTGCCTGCGAAGTCCCATAATAGCAGCAGTGTGAATGACAGGTTGGATCCAGTAGCATGTGTTTAATTTTCAGTGAGCTAACATGAGAAAAAAGAATAAGCCTTTGTATTTAATGAGGGCTCTGTATGCTTATCTCAGCACTATATTACCTCCCTGGCAGCTAGGTGATTCAAAGAGAAGTCGTGTGTATTTGTATGTCTCCTTATATAGTTGCCATGTATGTTGGGTGATTGAGGGCCTCTACTTTGTGAATGAAAAAGAAAATTCTTGTGTTCTCTGAGAAGCAGAAATCTGTCTCTACTGCACCTTTCTGGGTCATCTTAGTGGTGTTATAAATTCTTATTTTTTCAAAGCTGCTTTATTGAGGTGTAATTGACACACAGTAAGCTCCATATATTTAAAATGCAAAATTTGGTACGTTTTGACATAGGTATAAACAGTGAAACCATCACCACAATCAAGATAATGAGCACATCTGTCATCTCCAGAAGTTTCCTGATGGTCTTTGGTAGTCACTCCCCTTGGCTTCCCTGGCTTATACTCAATTGCTAATCTGTTTTCTGGCACTATAAATTAGCTGCCATTCCCAAAAATTATACATAAATGGAATCCTAGAGTGTGTATTCTTTGTTATCTGGCTTTACTGTCAACTCAGCATAATTATTTTGCAGTTCATTCCTGTTGCCCCATGCCCCAAAGAGGTTCCCCTCCTTTTCCTGCTGTGTAGTAGTCTTGTATAGATGTGTGCAGTTTGTTCATTCACTGACTCAGGGTTGTTTGGGTTGGTTCTAATTTTTAGCTCCTACAAAAAAGGTTCTTTGAGCAATTATTCCAAGTCTTTGTATGGACGTCTTCTTTCATTTTCTTGGGTAAATACTAAGGAGTGTGGGGGGATGAATCATATGATAGGTATGTATTTAATTTCTTAAGAGACTGCTAAACTGTTTTTCTGGGTGATTATGGTCTTTTACATTCCTACCAACAGTGTATGAGAGTTATGCACATCTTGCCAACCACTGATATGTACAGTGTTTCAGTTTTAATAGTTTTAATGGGTATTCAGTAATATCTCCTTATGTTTTTAATTTGCATTTCTCCAGTGACATGATATTGATCATCCTTTCATGCACTTATTCGCCATTTGTATCTCTTCCTTGTTAAAGTGTCTGTTCAAACTATTGCTTTAATTAATTGGTTAATCAATTAATTCAAATTGTTTTTGTAATAGTTTTTTAGAAGACTTTATATATTCTAGAAACAAGTCCTTCATCCAATATGTGATTAAAATATATTTTCTGTGTGCAAATACTTTCTTAGTCAGTGGTTATGCTCTCATTCTTTTTAGCTTTAAGAAAGCAGACATTTTAATTTTGATGAAGTCTAATTTATTAATTTTTAAAAAAATTACGGATTGTGCTGCTAGTGTTATATCTTAGAACTCTTTGCCTAATTCAAGGTCACAAATATAATCTTCTGTGTTTTCTTCTGAAAGTTTTTAATTTCATTTTTTAAAAAAGATCTTATTTATTTATTTAAGAGAGAGGACATGTTAGTATAAGCAGGGGAGGGGCAGAGAGAGAAGCAAACTCCCCACTGAGCAGGGACCTGACAGGGGGCTTGATCCCAGGATCCTGGGATCATGACCTGAAGGCAAACTTTAAACCAGAGAGCCACCCAGGAGCCCCTCTTCTAGAAGTCTTTAAATGTAGGTTTTACATTTAAGTCTATAACACCTTTTGAGTTAATTTTATATTTGGGCAAAGTATTGAGAAAAGTATTGTTTTGTCCCCAATAATACCCTGTCTTTATTACTGTGGCTTTATACAATTTTTGAAATCTAGAACATGCTTGGCACTTAAAAGACATAAAAATTGTTATTGTTATTGTTGTGGTAAACTGTCAGCTGCAAAACATCAGGTTTCAAAACTCAGCTTAGATGACAGTTCTAAAAAAATCTCCCTGATCCTTCCTTACCAACACTGGCATTTTAAGCTTTAGTTCTCCTTTCTACAAAGATAGTACAGAATTTTGTGCCTTGGATATTTCCTTGTGTAATGAATGGAGGGTAGGTTGGATGGTAGGCTAAATAAATATTTAGGGCACAGCCAGCCTATCTGATGGTCAACGGGTGAGGTGCTGACAGACATTAAAGGAAAAGGTCACCAGATACTAGCAGGAAGGGGAGAGAATGTGACCTCTCAACACGGGCAGGGTAGCATGGATAAGGACTGGGCAGTCTTCCATGGATAGGGACTGGGCAGTCTTCAAAGGCTGCCTTGGCTCCGCAAGGCTTCTAGAGTTGTTCTATGTGGTGACACAAGTCCAAAGGGCACCATTCATGTCATGTCTATGTGAATAGTAACCCTCTAGAAGTGTGAAGTTCACAACCAGCACAATAGCATGCTGCTGCCCTTTGAGGTTGCCCAGCATATCACAGAATGAGATGACTTAAACCGGAACTGTGCTGGCCGTAGCGTGGCTACAGATTCTTCCTGCGGCAGGATCCCTCGAGGCCTGGTTACACCATCTTAGGCTCTACCAATGCATCATCTCCTAGAAGTACTTCCTCCCTTATTGTTGGTTTAATTTCACCTCTTTCAATCCTAGGACATTTTTATTCTGTCACGGGGGCAGGACATTTAGGTCTAATTCATTTGGTTTCTTCTTTTCCCTGAATTCCCTTGAGGCCAGGCTTTTGAAAATTAAAAATATTTATTTTTTCTACAGTAAATCACTTTTCCTTGACACTTGTATATTGCAGGATCAGATTATTGTACAAATGGAGGGGAGAATCAGAAATACTGGAAAAGTGGGCAAGTATTAGTTATTATTTCAGATATATTTCAGATATATTTGTCTCCCCCAGTAGACCTTGAACTCCTTAAAGAATTTACCCTCAAGGGTGCGAAGCGTGTTTTTATAAACAAAGAGAGTGGATCTGAGTGCCATACAAGTTTGCTCAAGCTAAATTTTCAGTTCTTTCCGTTTCCCATTAGTTGCTACTACTTCAGAGGAAATTCTGTTCTATTATTGCTTTCTGCATAGTTTTATCCCTGAAGATGTGTTGTGTGCCTGACCAGTAATTTACTTCTGTGCTATAGAAGTGATTTAGTTTATAAGACTAATATTAGCTTCCCTAATTTTGATTACTGTTATATTGATTTTTCTCCTCTGATCTTGATTATAGCTTACAACTCTTTATATTAACTACATTACATCATGCAAGCCTCTTAGATTCAGATCTTTGAATTCTGAACAATGCATAACCTATTCCATTCTTTACTATTAACTATCAGGATCCTCACTTTTTGTGTGTGTTAAAATGATCTACTCTATATTTTTATAGGTATGTAAGCAATTATATTTAAAACAGTAGGAGTGAAGATTTAATGAGCTGGTATTCATTTTATTTTGTACATCTGGAATTAAAGTTCAGATCTAAATGTAATTTAATGTTAATGATGTACAGTTTAGAGCCTATAAAAATTAGTTAGTTGCCATCACCTGCTGGTTAGAGGCACAAAGCAACATTAAATAAAAAAAGCTCTTTTGAGCTCATTATTTTCAGGAGTAAGAGCTATGGTGTCCTATTCTGTAGACTTACCTTCTTGTTTCAGTTGTAGAAGTTCATTTTGTGACTTTGAGAAAATATTTAACTCCTCCAGTTATCTGTTTTCTTTACTGAAGGCATTGGATTGGATCAGTTGTAAGCACACTACATACATTAATATCAGGAAGAAGTATCCTTTGAAACAAATAAAACACATTTTATTAATTATGTATTTTATCAGGCAATGTAATATTTGTGACTATATGTAAGATTTCTTATTTCTCTGTGAATAGTTTCTTTTTTGAATTAAATTTCAGGAAATATAATAAAATGCTCTCATAAAGAAGTATTGAGCCTGAATTAAAATTTATTTTTGAAATTGGTGTTTTACCTCCTTGGTAGCCTTCTAGCCACTTAATTGAAAGTGTGTTTTATCATATCAGGACTCCTGATACTGTATTCTTCAGAACAAGACTTTCTCATTGCAAATAAGGAAAACGTCAGCAATGCTTTTAACCTAAAAAATATTATTCTCCAGGCCCCTTGTGTTGAAACATGGGATTTTCATCAACCACTTTTCTCATTTTGACATTGGCCATAGAAGTATTTTATGTTTTATTTAGAAAACAGCCTGTCACATATACATTGCCACCTGCTATTTTTTTCTCCTATATGCCACACTAAATAGATCATTTTTTTCATTACTTCCCAGTAATTTCAATCAGCATATTCTTCTTAATAGCCAGACCCAAGGAGTAGAGCTACAAAACGTTGCCTACCAAGTAGTTTCTAAAGGCTGGAGAACAGTAAGCAGAATTTGGCCCTCTCCGAGCCCCATTCCTGAGCCACACCAAAGAGTCAGAAGAGCCAAAAGTGGTCTGTGAATTTCAGAATGCACATTAACACTATCATCTCTAGAATTCTTTCCATCTTGAAAATATCTTATTTCACTATTAAATTTCAAAAGCAGACTTTTTTTTTGTTTTTGTTGTTGTGTTTTATTTTTATTTTTTTTAGATGTAAGTATTTCTTTTTCACCAGAATACTGTGAAATAAACCCATGGGTGTCATTTTACCCTGGAATTCACTGTTGTTGGTTACCATTTTGGTGGTTCCAAAAAAATTCAATGTGATTTTTGAGAAAATTGAGAAGTAATATTTTGGGACTTCCAAGAAGTCCGTTATTGTCTGACAGGCCTAACTAGCCCTAGAAATAGAATATCAAGCCAGATTCTCAGCACTCCATTTGAATTTGGAAATCCAAGTTGACCTAGAAAGGATATAGTT
>PITA01008375.1:41746-85015 GCA_004023965.1 Spilogale gracilis
AAAAAAAAAAAAAAAAAAAAAAAAAAAAAGAACTGCTTTAAAAAAAAAAAAAAAGAATTTAGACCTATGTTTATATAGGGCTGCAAACTTCAATGGGCTCATACAGAAAAAAATTTAGAAAGTAGACATGTTCACAAATATCATAACTATAATAAAACTGCAAACAAAAATTTTCTGACGGTAACTGTTGGTCCAACTAATAATAGTATTTTCATGGTAATGGTGTGTCTTAACAGATTTAACAATATTTAGAGGTACTGGTCATTAACACCAAATTTAAATTATTATTAGGTGGCTGAATGCTGTAAGCTGAGAATTATTTATTGCTAGGAAGTTAAGTTCACATTTACAAAATGCATTGCCATTGAGGCTGATGGAGAGATCTGCTGTATATTTAAACATCATTGCATTTCTTTCTTAGGCATGCAGATGGACTACAGTTCCCAGTCTCCCTTGCAGTTGGGAAGCATAGTCATATGATTGAGTTCTGACCAAAGGAATGTGCACAAAAATAAAATATGCCATCTGCAGACTTGACAATAAAACTCTCTTCCCATCCTCCACTCCCTTTCATTCCCCATTCACATGGGTCCTGAAGGAGGATTCATTAGAAGAACTCAAGACTGCAGGGAATGGTAGAAAACTTGGATCAAAACACAAAACAAAACTGGTCCTTGAGTGACTGCGTAGAGAAGAGCCATGGAACCACTTTGACATTCTGCTTAGAACCTGAAAGTGAATAAAAAATTAAATTTTATAATGTTCGTCCAGAGATTTTGGAAATGTTATATATAGTTGTGAGCTTACCTTTAGCAATACAGCTTATTAGTAGACTTACTATTCTTCTTAAATATTATGCTCCTTCAGAAATCAACTGTGGGTTGAAGTAAAGGCTTAACAAAAAATGGCAAATAAGTTTCACCTCATTAGATAATCATAGGATTGATTGTGGAAAACTGAAATTTAAATTTTGCAGAATTTTGAGGCTGTGTTTAAATTTAGTGGGAAGAAGTCCAGATTCATGAGTGATTTTTGTCTTGGGCAGAAAGAGAAGAAGGGTCTTTTAGATGCCATATATTTGAAATCCCTGGATAAGACAATTAAGTCTTTTGAAGGCATAGAGAATGGAAAATAGTGAGATAAGCCTAGTTACAGTCAAAGTTACTTCTCTTATAGAAATGACCTCATTTACAACTGTAATTATATAATTATAGCTCCAGCTGCAAATCCTAGCATAGTCCCTGGATCTTAATTTGGTGAATTTTTGTAGAATGAGTAAGTGAATAAACAAGTAGAAACTAAGTATTTTCCTATCAAGAGAAAATTCTTTTAATATAAGTTGTAAAGGAGGATTACACATTCACACGTGGATGTTAACTTTCTAATTATCTTCTGTGCTATGAAGGATTGGAACATGAGCTCCATGAGGACAGAGACTTTGTTTTGGTCAGAGTTGTACACCTGATACAGTAGAGGCACTCAAATATTTGCTGAACCAATCAAATGTGGTTTATAATAATCTTATTCTGGCTCTGATTTTTTTTTTTTTCCCCTAGAGACAGAGACCTTCCTCTGCTGTGCTTACTGTTCATGGTACTTGTGTACTTGACATCGGAGGTCTTGTAGGCAGGCTGTTTAATTAGTTGTTTATCCATATCAGAGAAAGGTGTGATTCTTAATTTGGAATGGGCCTCGGAATCCAATCACAGAGGCTGCCACTTGTCCTTCTTAATCTCTGAAGTAAGTATTTGGTTCCATAAGCAGAAAAATGAGGTGTTTGAGTAATGACATTGTGCAAATGCATTATTGACTCTTCCCAGAAACTTGTGCTTCTGAATTCAGTAAGCAAAGAAATGTGTAAAAAAGTACAAACATACATATTGCCAATGAAGCTTTGGTGGCCCCATCTGATTATCGCGTAGTTTCTAAAGCATTCGAAATGCACATCAGTCATGACTTTTTTTTTCATACTGAAAAGAGTGAAGAAGGCTCAGTGCTAAAAATCACATGTGGGCTGGCGTCATGGGTTTGCATTCTGTTTAGCTGCCCTACCTTTCGTTAGTGCCCTTAAGATTCTTAATACATTTTGCACAAGAGGCCTCATATTTTTCAACTTAAACTGCGTTCACAAATTAGGTACCGGCCCTGGTTCGGTGGCATCTTCTAAAACACACCATGTAGTTAACAGGGCATTACCTGGCAGGGAGAAAGTGCCCACTAACAAAAATTGTTTTCAAGTAGATAAATGGGTGAATTACAATGTTTCAATAGCATGTCATGAAAATACAAATATGTGTATCTAACACTTAAGAAGAAGAGTTTCTTTTTCAGACTCGAAAATGAAGGCAGAAAGTGTCAAGAGTAAGAATAGGACAAAGAAGTTCTTTTCTTTCCAAATCTGTGAGAGTAAAAAGCTGAACGCAAGTTCACAGCCTATGAAGACAAATAAGTGATTACTTGTATGAGTAAATTACTATTTTTTTAACTTTTGGTATTAATTGCAGAGTATTTCCTACAATGTTCTCAGAAACATTTAAGAGTTTATTAGAGAATCCACTGAAAACCTTTTTTTCATTCTCAAATTCCAACAGGCTCCCTTTAACTTTGGTGAATATTTTTTCTCTAGTAATGTATTATGATACATTACAAATAGTAATACTGTTATTTGGGATTTTTAATATAACCTTTTCTCTGTGAACCTCAGTGTTTGAAAAACATCATCTTCCTAACCTGCCCAATATTTGGCCTCATTTTGGTGGGAAATAAACCCAGGGTAGTTCACATTAGATCAATAACAAGAATGAAAAGAAACCTCAAGCTTTTCAGTCCAATCTTGGAAATTCAGATTCATCATGTTGATGTGTTATTTGCAACACAGTATCATGCATGGTTTTAGGCAAATTATAGTTCATATCAGATAGGTTAAATTTTGGCATAGTCATCATCAAACACTTTTGCCCAGGCGTGGAATGTAAGCTCTGATCTAAATGTCATGGGTGTACTTAGCTTGGGGTGTGGTCTATCTGGTGCTTATTCAGCCACATGGAGGGACTGATAGTTCTGCGGTTGCGGCTTGCTGCTTGCAGTCCTGGCCATCGCTGGAGGTGACTTGGGTGATGGGTTGGGCTGTGTTTTGTACCTCTTGTTTCTGTCTAGCATAGAAGCCCATTTCTGCAGAAGAAACACTTGTGGGCGTATGATTGAACACTAAGTTTAGGTTTTATATTTAGCTTCTTGGTAATTTTACTAAGGCTAAGAAAGAAAGATGTATCCAATTACTTTTGATCGATGCTAGTTAATAAATTGTAGAGATGTATATCTCTAGAGAGATATAATTTCTCCTAGAGGAAGTAAAAGATCTCTTTAGTTTCTGGGTGGCTAACCTAAGAGGAAGTTCCAGTCCTTTTTGGTGCTACTGACAGACATTCTACTTTCAGAAAATAGCACATTCAGATTAAGGTGGAATATTGGCATGCTGGCTGACACTACTAATTTCATTTTTAATGGAAAAAAATTAGCTAAAATGGGATATTGATTTGATTTTGAAACTGTATTTCCTTGCATGAGGCCTCTTTTATTTATTACAAATTAGAAATTATTTGGCTTGGCTGCCGTACCTATCAATTTCTTCTCTAATGCTTTTAAAAAAATTAATGAAATAAGAATACTATGTTTCAAATTTGTGATACAGTTTAATAGGGTCATTAAATATAGGTCTTTTATTTGGAGCTTTAAGTAAAATTTTAAGAAATTTTAGAATATTAATAATTTTTTGTATGTTGTTTTAAGATGTGCATATGTAATTTGCCTTATTCCTCCTTTATTTATTTGTTATTTATCACTATAGTCAATATTGCTTAAAAATATGTAACATACAAAGACATCTTTAACTTTATTCATACTTTATGTTTATTGCTTTGTAGAAATGTTAATTAATGATGTTTGTTTCCCAAAGCTGATAGGGGTCATTTTTTGTCACCAATTCTGTATCAGAAATGGAACAGAAAAAAAATAGGACTAAGAATCAGAAAAAGACAACAATATGGTGTTATATGAGGTTTTGGAGAACTCCCACCTTGAACTGAATGAACCTTCAGGCATTGATCGTGTAATGATACAATGACATTTATTTTATGGGAATACAGGATAATAATGAAATAGGACAATTATTCTTAAACAAAGTAGACTGACACAACTTCTCCCTTTGCTACAATATGTTTCCAAATGCACATTAAGGGATAACAAATAAGTAAATCCTTTCATGAAATTCTTTTTTTAGGAATCCCACTGCCTTACTTTTGTTTCTCTAATTCGTTTAGGGAGAGATTAGGTCCTTTGCAAAAACACTTCAAAAGACAAATCGAATGTTATCTCTCCATAGGTCAAGGTCTAGAGGCATTTTATCATGGTGGAGTATATAATTCAGTTTTTAGCAAGGCACAAAAATCATACTCCAGGGAAAATAACAAAAGATTCGACATGCTCTTTTGTCCCTAAGTAGGAAATCTGCATTAAAAATTCCCCAAAGATAGCTTAGCTGTAGTCGGGAAATGTCCATTTTATCGTCTACTCCCTAATCACCAAGCTAGAAACATCAGTTTCAGGGCACAGAACCATTTCCCTTAAAGAGGCAGAAAGTTCAAGAGGGTATATATGATAACTAAGTATTGTTTGAACTTTACCTTTCATAGGAAGGTTAGCATACGTGAAACACTTGACCAGTTCTGTATCTTGGTTGTCTTGAAATTTCCATTTCATTATTATTGTACAAATCAGACTAGGGAATCTTTCCCTCCCTACAATATGGAGCTTGAGGATGGGGGGTGGTGAGGAGTGTTGAGGAGCCATGTGCCACATGGCAGAGGCTATGGAGAGGTGAAGATTGTGATGACTACAGGACTTACAGCACCCACCAATAAAGTATTTGGCAAAGACTAAGTAAGTCCTCAGTGAAAGGCAAGCTTGCACTGGGACCTCTGGGGAGGCATTCGGTGAAGAGCACCCTTCTCCCCCACCAGGGTTGTGAAAAAGTTGAGAAATAAAAAGAAAGAGAGCATATAGAGGCATAATTATCTTATTTTTATTTTTATTTTTATTTTTTTACCAGATAGAGACTAGGTTGAGCAAGTGGCTTTAGTTTTACTAGCCAAATGAGCTCAATAATTTTGAAGCCCAGACAGATTAGATTTCTTGGCCCAATCAAAGAAGCAGAGGACTGGGGCAGACTGAGAGTTGGAGGGGGAGCAGAAATCATGTTCCCCATGTACAGGTTACAGTCTAGAGGAAGAAGGATGATGCTCACCGAGCACATTCCAATTTTTCTTCCAAAATTTATTAATCAGATTTCTACCTCCACAGGGCTGGATTGAGTAAAAGGGAGAAATTCTAGTCCTCTGTTAGTTCAAATCCCATTTCAAGAAAAGTTAAATATATTCTTCCCCTCTAAAATTTCTTTATAAAGGGCGGCAGGAATCAGAACCTTCTGTGACATAATGGGGTTTGGATCTTATAGGAAAGGTGATGGGTATTTATTAAAGAATTTTAATAATGGATGTAAAAGAAATAATTGACTTTTAGAAAGCTTATTCTAGAATGGCATACATCATAGAGGTTAAATGGGAATGGGGTTTAGGGAAGAGAACAGAGATGCAAAGAAAGAAGCTCATTTGGGAGGTTCCTCCATCTTAAATAGAATTCTGAAGTTCTCAACCACAAAAGTTGCTAAAAGATGAAGAAAAGTGGGGCACCTGGGTGGCTCAGTTGGTTAAGCAACTGCCTTCGGCTCAGGTCATGATCCCAGAGATCCGGGATCGAGTCCCACATCGGGCTCCCTGCTCGGTGGGAAGCCTGCTTCTCCCTCTCTCACTCCCCCTGCTTGTGTTCCCTCTCTGGCTGTGTTTCGCTCTGTCAAATAAATAAAAAAAATCTTTAAAAAAAAAAAAAGATGAAGAAAAGTATGCTTGCTTGATGCACCACCATTGTAACCATAGGATATTGGCACTCATCAAAAACCAACTCATGTGTTTCATTACGATTTTCTAACCTATTCTGTAACTCTTTTGCTGTAAGTATAGGCTAATGTCAAAGTGTGACTTTTTTTTTTTTAAGATTTTATTTATTTGACAGTGAGAAACACAGCGATAGAGGGAACACAAACAGGGGGACTGAGAGAGGGAGAAGCAGGCTTCCCGCCGAGCAGGGAGCCCGGTGTGGGGCTAGATCATCCCGGGTCTCCAGGATCATGACCTGAGCCGAAGGCAGTTGCTTAACCAACTGAGCCACCCAGGCGCCCCAAAGTGTGACTGTTTCTAGGATAGCTTCAGTTCTCTGAATAGAAAGAGCTAAAGAAAGAAAAATGATTCAATGTACCTCAAAGTACCATATAAATAAGTGACTAAAAAGGGTCAAAATAAAGAGCACTGATGTAGCAAATATCTTTAATCCTTGCTTTGACAGAAGTAAAGAGTTGACACCTGAATTTCCTGTGCTGGCTTTCATCTGATGTGATTCTTAGAGTGAAGTTCTTGGTCTAGAGTGTTCAGTTTAGTTACTGCCTGCGATCATGATGCCTGTCAGCAGAAATTGATGGGACCCTCATGCTGGACACATTAAATACATGCAAATTGTTTTTCCCAGAGAAGACAGTTCAAATTATTATTTGTTTGTTAATACATAATTGTCATTTTCATAAAAATATGCTCTTTAAAAATTCAAGCTGTATAGAAAAGTATAAAGAAGGAAGTAAAGTAAAAAAAAAAGTTCACCTATTGCATGGAGCACTGGGTGTGGGGCATGGGCAATGAATCTTGGAACACTGAAAAAATAAAATAAATTTAAAGTAAAAAGAAAGTTCAAATTTCACAACCAAAAAATAACCAAAATGTAATAACTTCATTTCAAACTTCTCACTATCCACATAGATATATTTTAAAGGTAATTTTAGAAAAATAAATGGATTACACTATATTTTCAACTTTTAAGCATTAAATTTAACTTTAATTACATTTAACACAAGTACAATCCTCTGAAATAAAAAAGAATTGCTGAATTATCTGAAGCAAAAGGCTGCAGACAAAAGTTTCCCCAGGACAAGAGAGATTGATTGGGTCTTTAAATATCTCCCTAAAGTTAGAGAAAAATTAAAGTTAGAGCACTCATTTATTTGTTCGTTTGTTGATATTTAATTACATGTTTCCACTTTAGATAGTTCCATAAAGATGAAGAAATTAATTGGAAGTTCACATTTTCATCTGCTTCCTAGCTTATATTGTATCTTGCCTTTCTTCCTGTATAGTTTATGATTTGTTTTTTAATCCTTGTAATTTTAAAACTTTTCCTAAATATATCTTGATGTTGCTTATTTTGCATCAGATTTTTATATCAAATTTCCCAGGGACCCATCCTAATTTTGGTGAATGTCTATTTTTTTTTTTGACATGTGATGAGCCATTTCAATATTCAGTTTCAGTTTTTATTTTAATGTTTTCTTCTGTGATACTTCTGGACTTTTTTCTCTATTCCACATGTTTTGTTTTCCACACTATGAACACTGATTATATACCAGATCACTTTATCTCTTTTTATCAATAATCTTTTAATTACTATTTTATTTTGTATGATATGTTTTATGTTTAGTTTTTGGTCCCTAGTGCTTCTTTTTTTCCCTATTTTTGAGCATCATCAGCTCGACTTTCATCTTAAAATGGGTATTTTTACTTTTAGATTATTTAAATCCCTTAAAAATTATTGAATTATTTGTTTAAACTCTCCATCTCTCTTTGGATTTTTCATGTCTCTCTCTTAATCAATTTTGAAGACTTTGTATAGAGGTCCTAGATGAATTCCTTTCTGTTTATTACACACTTTTAAAAAATTTGAGTACAGTAGACACACAATGTAACATTGGTTTTAGGTGTACAACTTAGCGATTTGACAAGTTTCTACATTATGCTGTGCTCGCCATCAGTGTACCAACCTTCTGTCACCATATAATGCTATTACAATATCATTGACTATATTCCTTATGATCTGTGTTTTATTCCTGTGACTTATTCATTCTGTAACTAGAGTCTTGTATCTCCTACTCCCCTTCACTGATTTTGCCTAACCCCTCACCATCTTCCTCTATTGAAACCATCAGTTTGATCTCTGTGTTTATAATTCTGATTCTGCCTTTTTTCTTGTGTGTGTGTATGTATGTGTGTGTGTACACACACATATATATCATATATATATATACACATATATTTTCCTTATATCCATATATATATATATATTTTTTTCCTTATCCTTTTGTCTACTGATGGACACTGAGGTTGATTCCATGTCTTGGCTATTGTAAATAATGCTGTGATAGACATAAGGGTGCATATAGCTATTCGAATTAGTGTTTGCATTTCCTCATGTACATACCCAATAGTGGAATTGTGTGACCATATGGTATTTCTATTTTTAATTTTTTGAGGAACCTCTATACTCTTTCATACTGGCTGTACCAGTTTACATTCCCACCAACAGTACATTAGTGTTCCTTTTTCTCTACACCCTTGCCAACAACATCCTTGTTATTTCTTGTCTTCTTGATTTTAGTCACTCAAAGAAGCATTAAACAATATCTCATTGTGGTTTTGATTTGCATTTCTCTGATGATTAATTGAACATTCTTTTTATGTGTCTGTTAGTAATCCATATGTCTTCTTTGGAAAACTGTGTATTCAGAGCCTTTTCCCATTTTTTTAAAAAATTAGATTTTTTTTTCCTGGTCTTAGTTGTATGAGTTCTTTATATATTTTGGATTTTAACCCTTATTAGATATATCATTCACAAATATTTTCTCCCATTCAGTAGGTTGTCTTTTTGTTTTGTTGATGTTTTCTTTTTCTTTTGTTGTGCAAGAGCTTTTTATTTTGATGTAGGTCAAAAAGTTTATTTTTGCTTTTGTTCCCCTTGCTATAGGTGACATACATAGAAAAATGTTGCTGTGACTGATGGTAGAGAAGTTATTCCCTGTTTTTTCTTCTTTAGGATTTTTCTGGTTTCAGATCTCACATTTTAGTCTTTAATCCATTTTGAGTTTATCTTTGTGTATGGTGTAAGAAAGTAGACCATTTTCTTTTTTTACATGTACCCTTTCAGTATTCCCAGCACCATTTATTGAAAAGACTGTATTTTCCCCATTTTATATTTTTTCCTCCTTGTCATAAATTGGTTTACCATATAAATGTGGGTTTATTTCTGGGGTTTCTATCCTGTTTCATTTCTGTGTCTACTTTAGTGTCAGTACCATACTGTTTAAATTACTATAGCTTTGTAGTGTATCTTGAAATCTGGGCTTGTGATAGCTTCAGCTGTGTTCTTCTTTTTAGGATTGCTCTTCTATTCACAGTCTCCTTTCATTCCAAACAAATTTTAGTATTACTTGTTCTAGTTTTGTGAAAAATGCTGTTGATATTTTGATAAGAATTGCATTGAATCTATAGATTACTTTGAGAAATATGGACATTTTGATAATATTAATTTTTCCCATCCATGAGTATGAAATATTTTTCCATTTGTGTCTTCAATTTCTTTCATCACCACTGTTTTAAGTTTTCTGAGTACATACAGATCTTTCACTTCTTTGGTTAAATTTAAAATATTTTATTCTTCTTGGTACAAATGTAAATGGTGTTCTTTTTAAAATTTCTCTTTTTGCCATTTTGTTGTTAATGTATAGAGGCACTGCTGATTTCTGGGTATTAATTTTGTATCTTGTCACTTCACTGAATTTATTTATTATATCTAGTAGTTTTTTTGGTGGAATCACTAGGATTTTTCTATGTATAGTTTCATGTCATCTGTGAATAGTGACAGTTTAAATTCCTCTTTACCAATTTGGATGCTTCTTATTTCTTTTCCTGTCTAATTGCTGGGGTTAAGACTTATAGCACTGTATTGAATAAAAATGATGAGAGTGGACATCCTTGTCTTGGTCCTGATCTTAGAGGGAAGACTCTCAGTTATTTACTGTTGATATAGTGTTAGCTCTGGACTTTCATATAAAGCCTTTATTAAGTTGAGAGGTATGCTCCCTCTAACCCTGTTTTTTTTTAATATTTTTCTTTATTTGGGAGAGAGAGAGAGAGAGAGAGAGAGAGAGAGAGAGAGAGAGAACAAGCAGGGAGAAGGGAGAGAGGGAGAGGGAGAAGCAGCTTTCCTGCTGAGCAGGGAGCCCGATATGGGACTCAATCCCAGAACCCTGGGATCATGACCTGAGCTGAAGGCAGAAGCTTTACCAACTGAGCCACCCAAGTATCCCCTTCTAACCCTGTTTTGTTGAGGCTTTTTATTATGAATAAAAAGGATGTTGAATTTTGTCAAATGGTTTATTTTTTTGCCTGCATTGAAGTTATCAAATGATTTTTTTTCTTCATTTTGATGATGTTGTATATGACCTTGTTTGATTTACAAATTTTTTTAAAAGATTTTATTTATTTATTTAAGAGAGTGAGTAAGAGAGAGAGCATGAGTGGGGGGCAGGACAAAGGAAGAGGGAGAAACAGACTCGCGGATGAGGAGGGAGCCCAATGTGGGGCTCCATCCCAGGACCCTGGGATCATGATCTGAACTGAAAGTAGACACTTCACTGACTGAGCACCCAGGTGCCCATGGTTTACTTTTTTTAAATAATAAAGTTGAATTTAAACAAACCGTAAAGAACAAAGTTATTTTCTAAAACTTCTTGTTTTAAAATATATAGATAAGGAATTTAGGGAAAAGTTTCCCCATTTTTGGCCTATTTACCTTGGTCTGAGCTGCCTCTAATTCATTCATCTTCTAAACTTTTATTGATGACTTTTGGAATCAGACCAGAGCTAAAGGCAGTCACTTAACTGACTGAGCCACCTAGGGACCCCTGATTCACAAATATTGAGCCATCCTTGCATTCCAGGAGTAAGTCCCACATGATCATCTTGAAGGATCTTTAAATTTATTGTTGCATGCAGCTTGCTCATATTTTAGCAAATATTTGAGGATTTTTTCATCTATGTTCATCCGGGATATTGGCCTATAGTTTTTTTTTTTTTTTTGTGGTGTCTTTTTTATCATTTTGGTATCAAGGTAATGCAAGCCTTACAGAATATATTTGGAAGTTTTCCTTTGTCTTCTATTTTTTTGGAAGAGTTCACATCTCTTTTCTATCTCATGGGCACTAACTAGTATGAAGTAGTGTCCCCAAGCAGTTTTTAAAATGAACATTTTGGAAGTGAAGAAGTCACAGAAAATAAGCTTGTTTTTGTAAAATTGTTTTTAACTCTTAATTTCAAACACACACATACAATCGTACAACAATTGCATTATGGTTTATGAGAGGGTTGGAGAGAAGAAATGGTAGCAGTTGGGGGAGACCTGAACGTCTTTTGTAATTGTATTATTCATAAGTGCATATTTACCCAAATTGTTGCAAGGAAGTCTTTTTTTTTCTCTCCCTCAGTTTAGGAAACAAACAGACACCTTTCATGCTGATTGAAGAGAGACTGTGATTTGGGTGCTTATTCGTCCTTCCCAGGGCTTGATTTCTAGCCTTGTGTAACATGTAGCTAATGAAGTCACACATCTGAGATGAGCAGTGCCTAGCAACCACTTTGTCTTTAATTCCCAGAGAGACTAATATTCCCAGAGCTGGCAAGACAAACTAATAATCGTCTGCTTTAGAGTCACTTTTACCAGCTTTATCAGGAACTTGATTGACATCTTGAAGGAGGTGAGAGGAAGCCAGAGATCTCAAGAGGTGAAAACTGGGATTGCCTTTCACTGCTCCAGGGGAAATTTTTCCTTCTAAACGGTCAACTTACCACAGAGTTGTGACTGTCAAAACTCCCTTTAGAAGAAAGGTGTTTGGGGAGGTCACATTCCTTGGTTTAACTTTCTTTTCTCCTGTTTCTATAATTACCAATTAAGTTTTGTGAAAATGTCACCAGAGAAGCAATCTGCTGTAAGATAAAAAGGCAAAGAGTGACTTTTCCAGGAAATGGTATTGACAACTTCATGAAGAAGAGAAATTTATTTTTGTTTCCTGATAACAAAAACAATATATGCCATTTGTGGGAAATTTGGTCGATACTAGAATGCATAAAGAAGAAAATGACATTCATGGATTAACTCATTCTTTAGAAATACATACTTTAGTATTTTGGTATGTTTCTGCTTAACCTTTTTCGATGTGCCTATAGCTTATACACTGAAATTATATTATCTGTACAGGTCTGGAATCTGCTAGCTCTTTAATCAGACATTATATCATAAAAATCTTCCCACATTATGTTTTTTGAGAAACATAACTTAATCACTGTGTTACACTCTGAATAAATGTATAAATCACAGCTTATTTGATTCCTCTATTGTTAGATATTTATGTTGGGTCTAGGTTTTTCAGAATTATAAATAACACTACAATAAAAAACTGGAGAGGCATAAATATTTGACTGAACTTTGTATTTTCTCTTGAAGGCCAATTTCAGACTTACTGGCTCAAGGAGTATGAATATTTTAAGCCATTCTAGCAAATATTTATTATTCGGGCTTGACACACATTTATTCCAACTTTCTACCTGTCTTAATGATTTAACATTTGTTACTAGAAGGATTTGTGTATTCGCAAAATGTCATTAAACCTCCATATATTAGTCGTTTCATTGGTACTATTTAGAGTTGTGTGTGTGCAAGTGTGGTTTTATGTGTCTGTGAATATAATGACCAAACCAGCGTTTGTCAAACTGTTTTCCAGGAAACATTAGTTCTATGAGGTGTTAAAGCACGTGCTGAGGGGCAAAAATGGTTTATGTTCCTTAAATGCCGGTCTAGCTGCTGTTTCTGTTTGTTCTGCCTCACTACTCACCCACGGGTGACCCCGCCCCAATGAACACTAGTGAATTGTGTGGAAGTGAGCAGCCCATTTCTATGCTTTCATACCTGTAAACAGCTTTGCCATGGGGCTGGAGACCGAAATGGTCATCTTTCAAATAAGGAATCTTTTTCAGAGTCTAAGGAGTATCAGGTAGCAAACAAAAGTTTTGATGCTCTCTGATTCATCTTGTGTTGAAAGAGATATGGGATGAAAATAAATATATTTGAAGGCTACCGTAAGTCTCTCAGACCACAGAGGGGAATGTGGCCTGTTGAGAGGAACTGAATGAAATCCCAGGGACCTGGGGCCTCCTGTTGAGATAGTGTGTAAGTGTGTCTTCTTCATATTCCTTTTCACATGTTTACTAGGAAAAAACCTTGCTTCCACTTAAGGTAAGCCAGATATAAATCACTGCTTTTGGAATTATGTTTTCCCACGCAATGGAAAGGATTTGCATCTTAAACAGACAGGAGAGAAGATCGAGGGTGCTGTCTGTTATTTAGAGAAGTTTTTCTCACTTGCAAATATTTTTACTTCTTTCTGGTTCTCCAGAATGATGCAGTTGTATACGTTTTGTTGTAACCCTATCTGTGTGTGTGTTTTTTTGTTTTTGTTTTTTTAGTGTTTTATTTATTTGACAGAGAGAAACACAGCTAGAGAGGGAACATAAGCAGGGGGAGTGAGAGAGGGAGAAGCTCCCTGCAGAGCAGGGAGCCCAATGTGGGGCTTGAATCCAGGACTCCGGGATCATGACCTGAGCCGAAGGCAGATGCTTAATGGATCAGACACCCAGGCGCCTCAGCATATCCGTGTTTTTATTATCGTTCAATGGTTAGAGAAGGTGGCTTTTGGCAGTTGTAATATTCTTGTTTCTTTCCTCAGGGGACTGGTTGGAGGCACTGTTCTTGGTTATTTACAAGTCTTACATTGGGGGTGCCTGGGTGGCTCAGTGGGTTAAAGCCTCTGCCTTCGGATCAGGTCATGATCTCAGGGGTCTAGGCAGCATCTGGCTCTCTGCTCAGTAGGGAGCCTGCTTCCTCCTCTCTTCCTCTGCCTGCCTTTCTGCCTACTTGTGATCTCTCTCTCTGTCAAATAAATAAATAAATAAATAAATCTTAAAAAAATTATTAAAAAAAAAAGTCTTACATTGGTAGGGGTTGCCAAGAAGTGGACATCATTATTTAGAAACTTATGAAATACTTGTGACATGTATTGTTTTATACTCCCTTGAAGGAAAAGATAACTATTCACTAAATAATTTAATAGAATACCCTTATAAAAATGCCATAAAATCAATCATACCTTTGTTTCAACTCTCTTTACTTATTTATAATCCATTTGCATTAGCTACAGAAACTGAACAATAACATTTTTTTTTTTTTTGGCTTTGCCAAATTAGTTTCTAGGAAGTTTAAGCATTAGGAAATAACAAAAGGGTTAGTAGATGAGCCATAAAAAGGAAAACTGTAGTAAAGGTAATGGGAAGTTTTCAGAGAAAACTTGTAGGAAAGGAAATTTTGCTCAACATTTTATAAGCTTCTTGTCTCCACAAGGGGTGACATTTGTTTCCTTTAATTCCCAATCTTGGATCCTAGTTCTACTCTTTGGAGTTACATGGAATATGTCCAATTGTTCCCCCATTAGTAGCCCCCTATCTATTTGAAAGCTCCATCTTTTTTATTAGGAGTATGTCGTGTTGTCCCATTTGCATGAACACGTATGCAAGTATGCACACTTGTGCACATGCACTTCTAATACTGTGTACATATAAACATAAAATCTGTCTGTGTATTCGTATTGATAACTTTTGTTAGCACTACATGTTACTAGACAAATGATATCATTTTAGATAATTTCTCTGAGAAATAATTTTTATGCCTTGGTCAACTTTTCCCTTTCCCCTTTTGTCTCTTCTCAGTAATGAGGAGGACATATATGTATTCCACACGTGTTTCCACCCATTTCTTTGAGACAAGGTGTAGTTAGAGGAGTTGGGAATAGAAGTTCTCCTAATTCTCTGATGGCCTCCAGAAACCAAACTGTTACCTCTCCTCTCCTGTCCTGAGAGACTTCTTGACTCATCAAGTCTCTTCTTTTTGGGATCTGAAGACTAGTATGACCTAACACCATTATTGCCCCACTGACTTTACTTATTTTTAGAAATGTTTGAATATGCAGCTTAGAGATAAGTTGCAAGGCAATGCTTCCTCACAAATTCTCCTACAGTTGTGAGCAATTCAGTTCCCAGAGACTTAAGCAACAACTACTCATTATTTTTGGGAAGCCCAGCCCCATCAAATTGGGCGCAACTCCCCTCTCATTCACCCATTGTTCCTATTTTGTTGTACTAAACCCATTTAAAAGTTTCCCCTTTGGGTTTTATAAGGCTACAGCTGGCTCCAGTTTTTAGGACAGGTAGTTTTTGAAAGAAGTTTTAGTTTCTAACAAAAAGGTAAATAATGCATGTATGGTGCAGGGACTGTTTTTGAATCATTTATGTGATAATATTCAAAAGGAAGAAGGTGATTTGCATCATAAATGGAGGGCAGTGATAGCTCAAAACTTTGTGAATTTAAAATTATTAAGAAATTACTGAGAGAAGACATTTACATTCTTAGAAGTGTAGCTTAGAGAATCAAACTGTGTTTGGGTCAATTTTATGTGGTTGCAATTACTACTGTATTCATATAAGTTACTTTAATGTACAAAAAATGGTGAGGGCTGGATATATACCCTGTCTTAAAAGAAAAAAAACATTTATGTAAGGAGGTAGCAGTTATATAACATCAATTTTGACTTTTTACCAACTCCTGGATATATAGTCATTAGTGGTAAGCTAATTCTCTTCAGTCATGGGAACTGTGAAGGGAGCCCTCAAGATATCTTGGCTTTGCTCCTAGACATCTGGGAACTATGGCACAAGGGCAGAGTTGAAAAAAAGTTCACATCATAGACCATACAGCCATACTGCTTGAATACTGGTTCCATCACTTGTTAGTTGCAAGTTTTGGGGCAACTAACTTAACCTTGCATTCATCTAGAAACTAGCACTAATAATCATCCCCATTTCCCAGGATTTTTCATGAGGAGTAGAAGAGTTAGTATTTGTAAATTTCTTAGAGTATTGCCTATGGTTAGTGCTATATAGCTATTTATAGATTCCACATGCTATCATAAAGACTTCTGGGTTTTTTTTTGGAATTAAGTTGCTAGGTGTGATTTTGTATTGTGACTTAGCTCTCTTCTATCAGGTTCTATCTCCTGGATAAAGTACTCTAGGTTGATCACTGTATCTAAGAAGCAACTGACACAAAAGGGACTCAATGGATGGTGCTCAAGCTTTCCATCATGGAGAGCTAAGGTTTGACCTACAGGTACCAGGATATGTCTTTGACAGTGAAATAATAATTTAGTGTTTATTAAATATCTTTCAGGGCAAAAGATTTTATGGTGCCAATATCCAGTCTGATTCTTTTTTAACTGATTATTTGACTAAATCAAGTAATTAAATTGGCTTGGTTTATTTGGGTAATATGTAGAGAACTAATCTTAGAGATTATAACTCAGTCCAATAACACTGTTGGAAATAGATTTAAGTAATTTTGAAATTAAATCCTGTCTTGAATTTCTGAAGTAATGGTTTCTACTTTTGAGTTTTGGAACTTATAATTATTCATATCTACAATAAAAGTACAAATATAACCTTTTAGGAAAATATGGACTGAATCTGTGGATAAATGTATGCTCTAAGTCTGAGGCATTAGGAAAAACCTGTTAGAGAGTTTGAGTACTTAGCTTTTTCTACATAATACATTGCCTTTAAATTATATTGACCCTCTCGCAAAGGTGCAGGCACTTTGAGGAGCATTTCATAGTGGGATGATATCAGCTTCTTCTTCTTCCTTTTTTTTTTTTTTAAGATTTTTATTCATTTATTTGACAGAGAAAAACACGGCTAGAGAGGGAACACAAGCAGGGGGACTGAAAGAGGGAGAAGCAGGCTTCCTGCCAAGTGGGGAGCCTGATGTGGGGCTCGATCCTGGGACTCGGGGATCATGACCTAAGCTGAAGGCAGACACTTAATGACTGAGCCACTCAGGCACCCATGATATAAGCTTCTTGACCACTGTTTGGAAGTAAGGAAGTTTTTCTACCTCAGAAGTTCTGAGGACTCAAGTGTATTTTATCAGCCCTGAAAAACACATTCAGGAGAAATGAGTGAGTTCTGGGAGAAAAAAAAAAGAAAGAAAGAAAGAAACACAACACAATACCTTCATTGCCACCAAAAATAAACATAAATGAGTTGGAGACTCATAAAATTCAATATTAGACTTTATTGTGTTCCTGCTATTCACAACAACCAAACAAGGAGTGGAATATATAATAATTAAAAAAGAAACTAACAAGAATTAATAGACCATAGTTCTGACAATGGAAAAAAGTATCTTCTAATATAGTCCAGGAGACTGGCATACAAAATTAACAGTGTCTTGTGATATATTCTGTAAGAGAGCTAACCAGGGACCAGGAGAAACAGAGAGCCAAACTAGACTTTCCAGCAAAGACAGTGTTTGTGTCTAGCTTTTTTTAGTAAGTATGTCTTTGAAATTCACCTGTATGTGAATTAATAGTTTATTCCTATTCATTGTTGGATAGTATTCAGTTTTATGGATATACCAATATAGGTTTACCCATTCACTTACAGGATGGTATATGTCAAAAATAGGTAAAGAAAGGGAAGAATATGTACAAAGGATAGAATTGGAAGGAACACTGAATATTTGTGAAATGGGGGACTCTGTCAGTTAAGTATCCCTTCCTCTCTCTAAAACAAAAGGTATACTAAGTAAGTTCAGATACGTTTAAAAGAAAATTTGTACGTTTTAGCTTTAAAATATTTGCTTTCTTTTTCTAGATGAGGAAAGTACTATTAAATCTACCTTTGTGAAATCTCTTAGAACTCTAACAAAGAAAGATGTTAGTTCATCTTCTTCCTAGGGACTTTTCTACTAAAACACTCCTGCTTGCCTCATTTGGTTCTAGCAGTCCATGGTCAAGAAGAATCCTATGAACTCCTTTTCCAAGATGAAGCTGTAAGTTTGGTTTATATCAAGAGTAAGTAAGTAGAGAGTTAGACTTAAGTTTTCATCCTCTGTCCATTTTTCTGAGTTTTACTTATGGCTAATCACTGTCCTTTATTGTAGCCTGAGTAGCTCTTTACCCAAAGTTATGCTGTGGAGCTTGTAACTATATTTCAGGTATATTTTTCATTTGATGTTACTTATTCTAAGGTAGTTTCAAAGCAGTCTAGAAGCTGGTGATCCTATTGGAAGAGTTCACAGAGCAAAGATTTGAAAAAAAAATAGCAGTACCAATGAGACAACTTCTGTTACAGACTATGAGGGTATTGTATTCAACTTTGAGCAAATATCTCATGGTTTGAGTACTGAATATGACTCAGAAAAATGCAAAAAAAAATCATACTGAATTATTTTTTCACTCCAAAATTTTTCTTACTCCAAATTTTTATTGTTTCCTTTTTCTTTTTCTTTTTCTTTTTTTAAGATTTTTTATTTATTTGACAGAGAGAAACACAGCCAGAGAGGGAACACAAGGAGCGGGAGGGAGAGAGGGAGAAGCAGGCTTCCCACTGAGCAGGCAACCCGAAGCAGGGCTCCATCCCGGGACTCTGGGATCATGACCTGAGCTGGAGACAGAGGCTTAACCACTGAGCCACCCAGGCACACCTAGCAACGTTTTCAAGATACAATTTACATACACAATAAAATCCACTACTCTTAAGTTCATGTTAGGGAGTTGAAAAATACATACTCTTGTGTAACCACCACCAAAATCAACTTGGAGAGCATTTTCATAACCCCCCAAAGCATCTTCTCATGAACCTTTTTAAAAAAATTATTTTAAATTCTAGTTAGTAAATACAGAGTAATATTGGTTTCAGGAGAATATAGTGATTCATCACTTACATATAACACTAGTGCTCATCATAACATGTCTCAGGTAACTTTTCAAACTCCTACCTTCAACTTTAGTCAACCACTGATAACTAGTCACTATAGACTGGATTTGCCTTTTCTAGAATTAACTTAAATGGAAACAGACTGCATACTTTTTTGTGTCTAGCTTCTTTTACTAAGCATGTTTCTGAAATTCACCTGTATGTGACTCAATAGTTTATTCCTATTTATTGTTGGATAGTATTCAGTTTTATAGATATACCAATATATGTTTAGCCATTCACTTATTGATGGATATTTGGATTATTTCAAGTTTACTGTTACAAATAAATCTGCTTTGAATATGCATGTATAATTCTTTGTGTGGACATAAGGTTTCATTTTTCTTGAGTGAATAGCTAGGAGTAGAATTTTTATATCATCTAGTAAGTGTTTGTTTAATTTTGTGAGAAACTGCCAAATCATTTCTAAAGTAATTGTACCATTTTATACATTGAGAAGTATGTGAGGATTCCAGTTGCTCCACAACCCTCACAATATTTTCAATTGTCAATAATTTTAATGTTAGTTATTCTAATATATAGTGATACTGTACTGTATTTTAATTGACACTAGTCATTACATTTGCCTGGTTTTTAATTCAGTTGTTTATATATATGTATATATATATCTTTTTAATATACTTAATACATCAAATATAAGTTAATATACTTAATTACATCAAATAATTTTCTTTTTAAAAAGATTTTCTTTATTAGAGAGAGAGAGAAAGAGAGAGCTTACACACAAGTGGAGGAGAAAGGCAGAGGTGGAGGGAGAAGTAGGCTCTCCACTGAGCAGGAGCCTGATATGTGGCTTAGTCCCAGGAATCTGAGATCATAACTTGAGCTGAGGGTAGAGGTTTAACCAACTGAACTACCCAGGTGCCCCAGATTTTCTAATGTTAACCCAAACTTACATTCCTCGGATTAACCCCATTTAGACATGATTTTATCCTTTTTTAAAAAAAATATAATTGTTTGTTTATGTTTTTAAAAGATTTTAATCTATATTCATGAGAAGTAATAATCTGAAGTTTCCTTAATATATGCCTTTTTCTTATTTTGTTATTGTGGCTGTACAGCTTTCGAGTTTAGAATAGCTTTTTGTTTTATTTGTTTTGTTTTGTTTAGATTTGATTTTTAGATTTTATTTATTTATTTGACACAGAGAGGTCAGAAGTAGGCAGAGAGGCAGGCAGAGAGAGAGGAGGAAGTAGGGTCCCTGCTGAGCAGAGAGCCAGATGCAGGCATCGATCCCAGGATCCTGAGAGTATGACCTGAGCCAAAGGCAGAGGCTTTAACCCACTGAGCCACCCCGGTGCCCTAGAATAGCTTTTAAGCTATGTTTAATCCAGACCTACTACTAAAGTATTTCCCTTCTGGATTTTCTCCCTAATCCTCAGGTATTCAAGAAGGCCACTACTCTCTGGTTAGCCAAAACTCAAATGTCTCCTAGTCCCATATGTGCTCTCGTTCAGATCTCAGCTGCCAGGTTGTCATTAGTCCTGACTACTTATGCATCATGACTTTGTATTCACTAAGGGCGGAAGAGGTCTCTATGTGTTTTTCTGGAGTTCTAGCTTTGTGGCACTTTCATCTCTTGAATTCTGCCCTTCAAATTCCAGCTGCCCATCTTCACTGCACACAGATCTCTGTCTTTCTGACTCAGTTAAATATCTCTGCTTGGCTTAGGATCCTCCTCCCTGTACCATGGCTTGGACAGTGCCTTGAAGTACAAGATTTAGAAGATTGTAGGCACCACCTCATTTGTTTTCCCTTTTGCAATGATCAGCATTTTATATGCTACCTGTTGTCTAATTCCTGAACATAGTTTTTGAGTTTATTTTGCCCAGTTTTCTAGTTGTTTACTGTGAGGGGATAAGTCTTTTTCCCTTTACTCTATCATGGTCAGAAGCAAAATTCAGTGTCCTACTTTTTGTTATTGTTCAAAACCAATTGAGTTAAGTACAATGTCTGATCCTGCACTCTTTGGATAGAGTGAATGAAACACCACATGAATGAAAAAAAGCACTGGGTACTTTTTCTAATTGAGGGGCAATATGTGCCTTCTTATTCAAAAGAGGCCACGAATAAGCATGCATTCATCAGTTGGACATTCACTGAATCCAAAACCAGTTTGGTCAAATGCCAAGGCTTAGAGACATCACTGAGATCCCTTAAGAGCTGGCTATTTGTTTACTTAAAGAACCAGATATTATTTACAAAATGATGAAAGATTTTTTGGCTCATATGTATGTTTTAATCTAGTTAGAGTTATTTGAACATAATTTTTCTAACTTCTGTAACAATACATGAATATCAACCAAGAAAACATCCAGGGCATTTGGATTTATGCAGGTCAATTTTATATAATTTTAACAGTAAGCCTAAGTTAGGAGTGAGGAGGAGAACTGAGGCTGGTATGTCCCCAAAGAGAAATACGCCATATTATTTTATGGACTTAGAATATCAAACATTGACTTAATCAACTATCAAAAAGATGACACTAAAGATCAATGGGATGAGTTCATATATTTTAAAATCATGAGTTTTAAATTATGATGACAAATGGTATAACTTATCCACATGTCTATTGCCCTTCATGACTAGCTTAAAGTTAGATTTTAGCCTGGAATCATAAACTATTGAAGTAAATTTGTCTTTTTAGGAATCAGACCATTGACTTTGGCCTCTGAGCAGCAGAATATACAAGCCACTAGTTATCTTGTGTATTACTGACATTGAGATATAATGAGAATATAATTTGAAAAGTATTAATGGGATTGTCTCTTTTGTCTTTTTGAATGTAAGACCTTTGCTCTAGCTTCCCAGGGGTAGAAATCACCTGGGACTATATTAGGAACTGATAACACAGAATAACAGAATACAAAGAGATAGACCTAGTTAATATTGACCTTCTGACATGCAAAATTAAGTTATGCTACATGTTAGGCTTTTAAATCCTACCATAGTCTTGAAAAAGGGTTTCCCTCCTTTAGCAAATAAAAGCTAAGTTTGAAAGACTCTGCTCATAATTATTTCCAACAGTATAAAAAGGACACTCCTTCCTTCTATGAGAAGCCTTCTCTGGTATGAGGAAGACATGACATAAGGGAAATAGAAGAAAGCTCTTTTTCCACGAGGGTGTTCCAGGTATTTGCATGAAGAAGATTGGAAAGAAAAGATATCAAAGCATTTAGGGGTGTGCCCAAGTTTTCTTTTGGGGCCTAGGCAGGAGCCAGACCCAGGAGCTTGCTAAATTTAAGAGAATCTAGAAGTTAGTATTTATTTGGGTCTCTAGGAGGAGGCTACATTAAAGTTGGGATGTACCATTGTTGATGATGATACCTTGAAATTTACTGATCCTGGGCTGAGAGTCAGGACATGTTACAAGGGGCAAGGTGATCCCAATAACATAGGTTGGAGTGGACAACTCAACCTTGGGTCAGGTGGACGAGGATCTATAGACTCAGGAATTGCAGTCTTCAAGAACTGAAAACAGATTGAGTGGGTGATGGTTAGATGGTTGATGTTCACTATGAGTGCTTCTAGAGCCAAAGGACTGAATCATGAATCACCAACTGCAAACTGCAGCAAAAGAGGACAGCAGGACTCCAAGTGACAAGGTCAACCAAGGCCATATGCCTTTAGAACAGTGGACAACAGGGAGCATATGTTTGAGGATTAGCGTGACGTTATTGTGCCAAGGGGACCACAATGCCCACAGAGCCATCTGTATTGCACACTCTACCTTTCTCTACTCATGTGGATTCCTTAGAGAGGAAGTTACCTATAAGAGGAAAATATTGGAAACACCAGGAGAATTTTTATTCAGAGAACATAGATTCAGTGTGGATTTAATTCTAAATCTGTAGCTGAAACCTGGATTGGAGAGTTAATTAATTTTTTCCCCTGACTAACTAGGAGGCCAACCACAGGAAATATTTGTGAATGGAAGTTTGTTAGAATGAAATGAAAAAGCTTCATTTGCTCTACATGTTTAACCTGAATTTTTTAAAAAATTACTTAATTAATGATTTATAGTTTTGGTGTAAATTTTAGACTGTTATGTATATAAATGTTATTTCATTTAAACAATGAAAATTGTTTTCATTTACGTGTTTCATTGAAAACTGAAATCTAAGATGTACAAATTTCTCTTTGAAGTACTGTGGCAGATTTGGCAAACATGCATAAGTTCTATCATGTTCTGTCCCTCCTCTACCCTTTGTTTCTCCCATTCTTCAATCATATGCACAGCACCATCACTGATCTGTCAAAAGATTGTTTTTTGCTGAGACAGGAAAGAGGCTGTACAAATTTTTCAACATGGCATTCTAGGCAGCAACCATTAATTGCTCAACGTTGGTGGAGAAAGGACATTTTTTATGCATTCTTGTACAATAAGGAACTGTAATATCTTAAATATATAGTCTCAGCCTGCATGTGAATAATTTAATCCAGAAGACAAGGCATGGGTAGAAGTTGACTAGCAAACTAGGTAGCATAGAATACAGGATGTGTAAATGGAGCAGTAAATACTACAGGATTTCCCAGAAGGAAGAGGAAACAAAAGCCTGAGAGCATCAAAGAAATTTTTATCAGAGATGTGGTTCTTCAGAAGCACTGTGAAACCTTTTGGAGAGCTGGAGAGGTTGAAGGAGGAAATCTAGTGATATTGTGTGTGATTCTCAAATTCCCTGGTATTCTAGAATAAGGCAAGCATGCATTGTGAAAAGCATGTAACAATTTGGATGCAAAAGCCCACTATACCACTTACTGACCCATGTGAACTTGGACAAGTGACTTCAGCCATTTGAATCCGTTGCCTCATCTGTGACAATGCAAATGATAATAAGGAAATCATAGTATTTTTGATCATTAAGTGAGATAACTTGGAAGGCACCAAGGCCTGGTGCATAGCTCAACCATGTAATTGAACTCCACTTCCTTTCTGTTCGTCATTGCCTTTCATCTCCTTTGACTTAGCAAATTTCTTTTATAGACTTTGTTCCACATAGAGTCTTTCCCTTTCATTATTACCTTGTATGACACTCTTCTGATTCTTATGCGAACAATTCAGAAAGGGTCATTTTAAATAAATGTTTTTAAAAGGAACCACAAAGTCAAGAGTACTTAATTTAACTGTCACAGATTTAAATAAATGTAACACTCCACATTTTACATTTTTCACACTCTACCTTAAACCCTCAATACAATGTGCTTTCTCATACGTAGAATCATGAAAATGGTTGCATGTGCCAGAGACATTGTGTTAAGGACATTACAGTTTTTTATCATTGGCAAATATGGTTACTATATTTTGCTGGCTCTTTTCTGTTCCAATTGAACAGTGTATAGGGGGTTAGTCCTGGGTAATTTAGTCACGTGGCTCTTGTCATTACGCTGTTGGGTGAAAGAAACCAGAGCTCAGCTTTATCGTTCGTTTTACTTCTTCCTAGCCCTCAGGTTAAAACGGAATTGAGGAGTTATGCACATGTGGAATGAATGAGTTTGTTGAGATGAGATTATAGTTAATGGGATGATATAATTCCACATTATCAATTTTTCTTCTAGAAACAAGAACCCACCTACATTCTGAACACCTGTATGGTTATCCCCAAGTGGTAAAAATTATGTTTTCTGTGTGTTTTGGAGAATGGTTGTGGAACTTGGTAACTTGCCAACAAATGTAACAGTTTATAGCTGAAGAGGTATTATGTGCAATGTAGCAAATTGGGTTATGGATTGGCAAGGAGCTCTCTCTCTCTCTCTCTCTCTCTCTCTGTCTGTCTCTTTGTCCCCTTCTCCCTCCCTCCTCTCTCTCTGTGTCTCTAATTGCTGCCAAGGTGCTAAGGATATAGAAACTAAAAGAAGTGAGGTAATTACACAGAGAAGAAACAAGGACAGTATTTTTGGTAAGATTTTCTCTTGCCCCTAGATTCTTTATACTTGTGACGTTTCTGGACTGCTCAGATCCTGCTAGGGATGGGAAAGAGGCTGAATTCTTGGTACTTCCCTGTTATTTTTCTGTTTAAGTTTACATTTCATTATTGATACAAATAATCTATGTGCTTCTGTTTAGGGATTGTTTAAAAACATCAGGTTCTTCTAATTCATGAACCAAACTCAGAACTAGCAATGCTAACTGGGGTGGAAAATGGAATTGGTGCCTGTGTCTCTCGAAAATAACTCCGCCTGTGGCTTCTAATTGTCCTAGAATATCTGTCTTCCTAAAGTGTTTTTAGATACTTTCTTCTTTTATCAATATGTCTGCGGCTTCCTGGGAATTGAAGATGAGGGCATCCTGCTGAGAGGATGGTAGAAGTTATGAGAACCACAAAGAATTAGCATTTTGCCAATTGGTTAATGTTAACTGTCTCTTAAGATCAGAGGCTCAGAAAGATATAGACTTGAGGGTCTCTGGGCTCACTGGCAGTTTTGGATTTTTTCTCTTGGTATCAGTAAGACCAAGGCTTATTCCTAGAATGTCTTCAGGTGTATCACATACTCAGGATGGTTGTAGTTCTAGCATTGATCCCTGGAACAGTGGCTCTCAAGTGCTGGTCTGAAGACCAATACCTGTCAGTGACAAGGGTTCCATTGGTCCAAAGTCAACTGGAAAAAATGTTGGTTTTGCATATTTAGGGGGGAAATTTTAGGACTCTATGAGATCCCCAAATCAGGAAATTATTGTCCTATAGCATAGTAGGGCAAATGAATAAAAAGATTAAAAGGATCCAGCTACATTTTAACTCATTTGTTACAGTAGCTAAAAAAATCTAACAGAGCAAATTGTAAAAGCAGCTACTCTGTTCTTTTGTCAGCACAGAGAAAGCAAGATATTCTTTTTTTGTAAAGATGTTATTTATTTATTTGACAGAGAAAGAGAGATCACAGGTAAGCAGAGAGGCAGGCAGAGAGAGAGGGGGAAGCTGACTCCCCACTGAGCAGAAAGCCTGATGTGGGGCTCAATCCCAGGATCCTGAGATCATGACCTGAGCTGAAGGCAGAGGCTAACCCTCTGAGCCACCCAGGTGCCCCGGGGAAGCAAGATATTCTTTAAGCACTGGGTTGTCAAATATTGACCAACAACATCGGTCACTGTCAAGCAGAAAATAGGATGAAAAGTAAATTAGATCATATTTTATATTTTGTGTACATAAAAATAAAGACAGATAACTGTGGATAACCCTATTTAGAAAAATTGCTTGGTAAATTTCCCTAAGGGAGGTGAATGCTAGGGAGGGTTTTATGACAATAATTTCCTTCTACTTTGATATATTTATATATTCTAATATGATTGCTGATAATATAGTGATATTTATCACATTATATTATTGTACAATATTATTGTCTCATTCATCATACTGCGCATTAGATCTCTATGGTTTATTTATTACTCATTACAAGTTTGTACATTAAAACACCATTACTCTTATCCCCCAGTCCATCCCCTGGTAGCCACCATTTTACTCTGTTTTTCACAGGTGTAAAAGTTTTAGATTCCACATATAAGTGATATCATACACTACTTGTGTTTCTATCTGACTTATCTCATTTAGCATAATGTGCTTAAGGCTTATCTATGTTGCTGCAAATAGTAGGATATCATCCATTCTCAGGACTGAATAATACCCATTGTACATATATAGCACATTTTAGAAGAAGATTTTATTTATTTGGGAGCGATAGCGAGAGAGGCTACGGTGCGGGGGGAGAGGGGGGGAGGAGAGGCGGGCGGCCCAGCAGGGGGAGAAGGAGAGGCTGAGATACTAACACTTTATCATATATATCATTTGCAAATATCTTCTCCCATTCAGTAGGTTGCCTTTTAGTTATGTTGACTGTTACCTTGGCTGTACAGAAGCTTTTTATTTTGAGGAAGTCCCAATAGTTTATGTTTGCTTTTGTTTCCCTTGCCTCAGGACATATATCTAGAAAGAAGTTGCTACTGCTAATGTCAAAGAAGTTACTACTTCTGTTCTTCTTTAGTGTTTTTATGGTTTCAGGTATCACATTTAGGTCTTTAATCGATTTTGAGTTTACTTCTGTGTATGATGTCAGAAAGTGGTCCACTTTCATTCTTTTGCCTGTTGCTGTCCAGTTTTCCCAACACCATTTGTTGAAGAGACTGTCCTTTTTCCATTGTATATTCTTTCTTGCTTTGTGGAAGATTAATTGACCTTATAATTGTGAGTTCCTTTCTGGGTTTACTATTCTGTTCTCTAGATCTATGTGTTTATTTTTGTGCCAGTACTGTATGATTTTGATCACTACAGCTTTGTAATATAACTTGAAGTCTAGAAATGTGATGCCTTCAGATTTGCTTTTCTTTTTTAAGGTTGCTTTGGCTATTTGGGGTCTTTTTTGTTTCCATGCAAATTTTCGAATTGTCTGTTCTAGGTCTGTGAAAAAAAAATGGTGTTAGTATTTTGATAAGGATTATATGTAATGTATACATTGTTTTGGGTAGTATAGGCAATTTGACAATATCTGTTCTTCCAATCCAGGAGTATGTTATCTCATTTCCTTGCATCATCTTTAATTTCTTTTATCAGTGTTTTATAGTTTTCAGAGTACAGGTCTTTCAACTCTTTGGTCAGGTTTATTCCTATATATCTTATTGTTTTTGGTGCTATTGTAAATGGGATGGATTATTTTATTTCTCTTTCTGCTTCTTCATTATTGGTGTATAGATATGCAACAGGTTTCTGTACATTGATTTTCTATCTTACAACGTTACTGAATTTATCAGTTCTAGCAGTATTTTTGATGGGGTCTTTTAGAATATCATGTCATCTACAAATTATGAAAGCTTTATTTCTTCTTTGCTGATTTGTATGCCTTTTATTTCTTTTTGTTATTTCATTGCTGTGGCTAAGACTTCCAGTATTATGTTAAATAAGATGGGGAGAGTGGACATCCCTGTCTTGTTTATGATTGTAGAGAAAAAGCTCTCAGTTTTTTCCCATGAGGATGATATTAGCTGTGGGTTTTTTATATATAGCCTTTATTATGTTAAGGTATGTTCCATCTAAGCTTAGTTTGTTGAGGGTTTTCATCATGCGGGGATGTTCTACTCTGTCAAATGTTTTTTCTGTATCTATTGAAATGATCATATGGTTCTTTTAAAAAATATTTATTTATTTGACAGGGAGAGGGAGCACACAAGTAGGCTGAGTGGCAGGCAGAGGGAGAGGGAGAAGCAGGCTCCTTGCTGAGCAAGGAGCCAGATGTGGGGTTCCATCCATGGACCTTGGGACCATGACCTGAGCCAAAGGCAGAAGCTGAACCTACTGAGTCACCCAGGTGTCCCTTTAAGAACTTGCAGCTTTTGAGATTTTTTCTTTATCACTGTATTTTGTAAATTTAACTATATGTGTTGCTGTTGGCCTGTTTTTGTTGATTTTGATGGGAGTTCTCTGTGTATCCTGGATCTATCTGGATGTGTGTTTCCTTCCTTAGATTAGGGAGGTCTTCTGCTATTATATCTTGAAGTAAATTTTCCATCCCCCTTTCTCTCTTTTCTTCTTCTAGGAATCCTCTAATATGAATGTTTTTATGTTTGATGGAGTCACTCAGTTCCCTACATCTATTCTTATGTTGCATAATTCTTTCTCTCTTTTGTTCAGCTTAATTATTTTCCATTATTTTGTTTTTTAGGTTACTAATTTGTTCCTCTGCTTCTTCCAGACTCCTTTTCATTGCATCAAGCCTGTTTCCAATCTAGTTTATTGCATTCCTCATCTCTGGTTGATTCCTTTTTAACTCTTTTCTCTCTATGGTAAGAGTCTCACTGATGTCTTCTTTTCTCAAGTCCTACTAGTATCCTTATGATCGTTGCTTTAAATTTTCTATCAGGCATGTTACTTATATCTGTAATTTGTTGGCATATACTTGTTCATAGTCTCTCTTACAATATTATATGTTACTATAGTATAGGTCGCGATGTCTTCTTTATTATTTCTAGTTTTTTTTGTGTGTGTGTGTTTCTTTTTTTGAGTCCTCTCTTTTTTTCTTAGTCCAGCTAAATGTTTGTCAGCTTTGTTTATCTTCACCTGGGTGGCTCAGTCAGTTAATTGTCTGCCTTAGGCTCAGGTCATGATCCCAGGGTCCTGGGATAGAGCCCTACATCGGGCTCCCTACTCCATGGGCAGGCTGCTCCCCCCCACCACCACCCGCCATGCTCATGGGCGCTCTCTCTCTGTCTCTCAAATAAATAAATAAAATCTTAAAAAAAAACAAAAAACAAACCCAGCTCTTAGTTTTGTTGATCCTTTCTGTTGCTTTTCTGATCTTTATTTCATTCATCTTCACTTTGATCCTCAGTAGTTCCTTTTTTTCTGCTAACTCTGGGTTTGATTTATTCTTCTTTCTCTAGTTCCTTGCAGTGTAAGGTTAGGTTGTTTAGCTGATGTTTTGCTAATTTATTAATATATGTGCTCATTGCTACAACCTTTCCTGTCAGGACTGCTTTTACTGCATCCCATGATATTTGATATGTTTTGTTTTTTATTTTTATTTGTTTTGACATAATTTTTTATCTAGATTGCCCAAGTTTTGTGGAAGGGGAACTTCATGGATGTGGGTGGCCTCATTCTTTGCCTGGTTGTTTTTCTGGTAGTTGTGTCATATAATTGGAAATACGTTTATTCAAAATGAATGGCTTTTGAAGTAAATACCTTAGCAATCAAAAGCTTAATGCCAAGCCCTTATACTACCCTATTCCATTTCTCACACCTTCATTCTGCCAGAACAACAAGATGTTTTAATTGTAGACTTGAATTGTAGAGGTAAGTACCTCTTTCTCCCTCTGCCAATCCCTCTCAGAGCAAACATTTACACCCAAATGAAGGGAATAACTACTCCTTCAGCTTAATGGCTTAACTGAAATGAACTGAAATTGTTAATTCTACTTCAAAAAATGAGCAATTTACTTCAATTTTATTGGTAGTGTCAGGGTCAAAATAAAATTTTTTTACTTCTCTAGCTCAAGATAAGACTAAGGAATTGTTACACTTTATGCCATTTAATTGGTATGGCTGGTCCCAGAATGTAGTTATCATTCAAGCCTTTATTTGAAGCTATAACATCTCTTTTTTCATCTCCTCTGATGAAACTTTAAATCAAACTAATTTGTCTAACCTGAATGATCGCACAAACAATAAACTCCTAACTCATTTCAGCAGTGATTAATCATCCTACAAAGAACTTGTACTCTCCTATACAGTAGTTGTCCAAGAAAGTTATGTTTTTCTGGTACTCTTGTATCTCAGTGGGTTCAGGAGATTGGTTCTTGCCAGCAGAAGGTGAGGGGGAAATGAATTCTGCCAATTTCTCATTTTGGCAACTTTAGGTAGATGAGCACAGCCAGGTGTTCCAACATCTTGGAAGCCATGTGTTGGAGATGGTAGAGCCACAAGATAAAAAGAGTTTGAGTTCTTGAGCAACACTTAGAAGAGAGAAATTGATCGGGAATATACATGTTAGATTTTATGAAAGGTAGAAGAAAACTATTGTTTTTGAACATTATAAATTTTAATTTAATTTTTATCTGTTATTAGTACTTAAATTTGGAATGTGTTTCAGTTGTAATATCTGATTTAACATCTTGTTGCTTAGTCATCAAATATTTACAGAGAACTTACTACACACACATGCTCACTTGCACCCTATACATAAATAGATAACATTTAGAGATAACTTACTGCAGTAAGCCCTAAGGATACTTGGAAAAGAGGACACTTTTGACCTCAATAGCTATGAATTGCCTTGTTTCCCAGAAATCTTCCATGAGTAGTGAATTTCTATTTTCCTGGCTTTTCACTCTTTTTTTTTTTTTTGGTTTGTCATTAGCAAGTTTATAGGGCCCTGTCCTCTTATTCTTATAATCATTCTTTTTGCTCAATTATCACCTCTATGAATGACTTCTAAATCCATCTCTCGGGCAATGTCCTCTTGTTGTGTTTTAATTTTTCATTGTGATTATTTTTTTTTATTTTTTATTTTTTTTAAGATTTTTATTTATTTGACAGAGAGAAACACAGCCAGAGAGGGAACACAAGCAGGAGGAGTGAGAGAGGGAGCAGCAGGCTTCCCGCCGAGCAGGTTTAGCCTGATGTGGGACTCGATCCCGGGTCTCCGGGATCATGACCTGAGCCGAAGGCAGTCGCTTAACCAACTGAGCCACCCAGGCGCCCCTTTCATTGTGATTATTAACAGAACATCTTCACTTGCACATCTACCATCATCTCGAGTTTAATGAGGAGGCCCTGTAGAATCATGATTAATAGCATAACAAAAAGAAGTTTAAATTATGATTAAAGTCAAATTATCTACAGCAAGATGAGTATTAATCGAATAACCAGCAAACTGTCTCATCATTGTGTCTATCAATAATTTTCTTTCCTATAAGAAAATGCAAAATGCATGCCAACTGAGTTTTTAGTCAAAATGAATTTGTGTGTTTCTTTTACATAAATAAGCTAGCAATGAACTGCCTACTCTAAGAAGAGTTGTAGCTAGAGTAATTCAAAGGCTTTTTCTTCCCCTTTTTATTCTGACATAAAAGCTACAAGCACCTCTTCACCAAGGAAACCTTTAGAAAAGTGTTGGTCAGCTTCAACCTCTTCCCAAGTTCTGTGTAGAATGAGAGCACAAAGGCAAGTGTCTAAGCTCGAAGGATCTGCCCTATCTTGTTGGAAGAGCTGATGACCTAGCTATCAGGAATTCTATTTGCGTACAATTACTGGAAGATTGTAAGAAGGAAAAAGACTGGGCACATTGGAGCCTGGCAGGTTTTGCTTCTACCAGTCCTATACAAGACCCATAAGAGTGATACAATCATAAAAGCCACCCTTTAAAATCTCTTGTGGTGTCATGACTACATTGATGAAAAAGAGTCAAGTCATTTAAGCCTTTGGGGGTATTCTGGTTGGGGAGCAATGAGAGATAATTTTAGATATAGCAATGAGGCATCACTAAAATTAACTTCTGGCTCCATCCCAGGCAATCAGTGCCAGACTCCTAGATAAAGGCATGATGATGTAAACTAAAAAGAGTTAAATGAAGATAGACTATCACTGCAGGCATGTTGGGAACAGGCAACACAAGATGTTTAGGTTTTAGGTTTTATATAGTTGCTACATGTTCACATCTTTTGGTACATTGCCCTTTAGAGCATAGTAGAAGAGAAATGGGGACGGTAGCAGTGGCAGGGTGACAGAGGGCCTGTATGGATAGGAAGGTTGACAGCAACTTGAGAGGTAGAGGATGGTGACTGGAATGTTTTTAAAAAAGTATGTCTGAATCTATCTTCTGAGAAATTTTCCAGGTGCCTTCATAATGCCTTCTTCCTTCTCTCCCTTCCTTTTTTCCTTTCATACTTTATTCTTTTCTTTCATATTTCTATTTTTTTTAGAATATTTATCAAGTGCACATGTGCTAGACCCTGTGTTAGGTATTAGCGATACAGAATCATTGCCATCAAGGACTTTACATTCTATTGTGGAAGTTAAGAAGTAAATAAATTACAAAACACTCGGGAAAGCGTTATGATAAATGTATTCACAATCTGCATGAGAACCGAGAGGCAAATCACAGCATGGATGGAGGAGGCAAGCCAGTTTCTTGGAGGCTGGGAGGACTGTGCTGAGTCCTAAGGCCAAGAAGACTAGATAAAGATTAGACGTGCAAGGGCAATGTAGGTAGAAATATCAAATATAGTTAACAATGACTAAAGTTGGAATGCCACGAGTTAATAAAATATCTGTTTTGTTTCTACTGAAAAAAGGCTTCTAAGCAACAACAGTCACTTCAAAGGTTGAGTTCATCATCTATTTATCATTATAGAATTATAGTGTCACTAGTACTTAAGAACATACCTATGTAATAGAGGTTATTTCAAACCTAAGTATTTAGGTTTGTCTGGAGCTGAGGCTTGTATGGGAAAGAACAATTGAAGGAGAAAAGTATAGAGAAACTCAAGGCTAATGATGACATCAGAGGGTTCAGACTAGTAAAGAGGGAAAACAAAGTCAAAAACCCATGAATTAATTAATTTTCCTCATCTAATAGAGAAATACAAGCTATTCATTGATTTTTTTATACACTAAATATCAATGAAGTGCTTATTGTATTTCAGGCTAAGAGCTAGGACCTAGGGATGCCAAAATGAAATCAGAAATTATCTTATCCTCAGAAGGTTTATAGTTTAGTGAAAAGAGACACGTGTTTAAACCAAGTGAAGCAGGGACCTAGGATATGCTATGTTTTCTTGGTTCTGGAGAAGAGGCAGCAAATATTGTGGCTGGGCTAGGGGGAGGGAAGATCATAGAGAAGGAAGCTGAATAAATAGAGCTCCTAATCTTACTAGGTCACCTTTGAATGAGGACCACCCAGCTTCCTGATTGCTTCTTTTCCCGGAACTCTCATTGCTCTGTAAACTGTGATTGGCCTGTTAGCCTAATGACATGTTTCTCATAATTGAGAGTTGACTATAATTATATGTTTGTTCAAGCCTTTTTATTTTTGAGTAATTTTAGATTCATAGAAAAGTTGTAAAGATATAGAGTTTCCATATACCCTTCATCCAACCTTCTCAGTGTTTATATCTTACATGACCAATTACCTAACATTTGTCAAAAATAAAACATTACTATAGATGTAGTACTATTGTTAACTAAACTATAGACTTTATTTAGATTTCACCAGTTTTGTATGTATGAATGTCTTTTTCTTTTTTCTTTTTTTTTTAAAAAGATTTTCTTTATGTATTTGAGAGAGAAAGTGTGCCCATGTGTGAGAATGCATGAGCAGGGGGGAAGGGTGGAGGGAGAAAGAAAAGTGTCCACTACCGAGCAGGGCTCGGTATGGGTATGAGCCCATATGAGTCAGGGCTCCATCCCAGGACCCTGAGCTCATGACCTGGGCTGAACACAGACGTTTAACTGACTTAGTCGCCCTGGAGTCCCATGAAGGTCCTTTTCTGTGGCAGAGTCCAAACAAGGAAGCCATATTACATCACTTATCAGATCTCTTTAATTTCCTTGAAATGTGGTGGTTTCTTAGTCTTGTTTTTCATATCTTTGATATCTTTGAAGAGTTGTAGTTGTGTTTTTACCGTACTTTATGATTATGTGTGCCTTCTTTCTCTGCTCTTACCTTGGTATCAGTTATGATTAGATTTAGCTGTATATAATAGAAATGTATAAAAGGTTAGCAGTTGGGAACTGATATGGTTTCTTCTGCTTAGAAACGTGGGCTTTAACTCTGTGTCTGCCTATTATCTTTAACACTGTCTTCTGTCCTCAAGGACACCCGTTGCCCAAGATTACTACTGGAACTTTAAGAAGCAGGTAGAAAAGGCAGCTGCCTATTCTGTCTTAAAATGCTTTTCTGGAACTTCTGTTCCACAACTCTTGATTAGATCTCATTGGCCAGAACGTAGTTATGTGGTAATTTTTATTGGAGGGGAGGCTGGAAAATGTAGTGTTTCAGCTAACTTTTAGCCACTCCCAAAAGATTGGGATTCTCTTTTTAAGGAAGAAGTGGAGTGACTATTGCGTGGGCAATTATCACAATATGTTTCACCCAAATAAGAATAAATGAGTAAATATGTAAATAGTTTGGTGATTGTTTGCATGAAGAAACAGAAAAACAGCCATTTGGAAGTCTTGGATGAGAAGGGAGACATCTGTAGATTGATGTGTTCTGGGAACTGTGTAGCCAGAGCAGACCCAGACTACCCTTTTGTTTATACCCCCAAAGTCTTTAAGCCCCCAAGCTCATGTGTGTGTTTTGTTTTTCATTGAGATTAGTAAATTCCTTTGTCTCTGGCCATTTACAAATAAGTAAATGAGCTGAGAGGTAAAAGAATATAAAGATTCTTGATTTCTGTCTTCCAATTTTTAGGAAGATGTCAAAAATTTTCTTGAAATTAGAAGACCCCTTCCCCCTATATGATGGTGGGGGTAGCAGGGAGAGACAGGAAGAAGAAAATACTGAGTTGTAGAGACAGTTGTTAGGAATTTATTGGGCATATTAGAATCAGAGAGCCACTGAAGTTGCTTAAGGAATGAGTTTTTCTGTCAGGTGTTTGCAAAGGTCTTGTCTTGTTAGAAAATAGGACGTATTCATCTTAAGAGCGCTAGTATATTGTTTGTTGACTATGGAGGAACCCTTTGGAAAAAAAAATTTTAAGTCAGGCTTGATTGATCACATATAAAAATAGCTGGATTTCTACCTATAACACTGAATGAAACACAGACGTAAAACATGAAGAAATTTTTTAGAGGAATATATAATTGTCAGTATCTTTAAACCAAAGTTGAATATAATTTTAATTTCAAAAGTAATTTTTTTAAAGAGTTGATTATCTTATTCTAAGAAAGAATTGCTACCATTTCCCCCCATTCTGACATGAATTCTGAAATAATAGTAAGTACTGCCCATTCAAAATCTCTATATGGAGCATGCAACCTTTCAATGATAAGTAAAAATGCTGTGTTTTTTAGGTGATTCTGACTACTTGTCTTTGAGGATAAAAAGTGAAAGAGATAGATCAATTTTTTAGGAAGAAACAAATATATACACATTTAAGAAGTAGTTTATTAGTGTGACTGCTTGGTTTCAGAGACACAAGTCATGCTATAAACACAAAGTGATTTTCTCTGTAGGAGTGAAGAGCATCATTCTATCAAACCCTCTTCTCCTCTGGGTGGCAGGATCTCCAATGGCATCTTATTTTAACTCTACCATTGTAGGTTATATTCAACTATTAAAATAGTTGTATCCTAGTTTTGAAATGTAGTCCTGCTTATTTGCAAATTACTATCTCATATTTAATTCAGAATGCGTTCTTGACCCAAGCACAGGTGGGCTTATGGTTTTAGCATCTTGGAGTAGAGGGGCCTTCTCACACCCATCTCCTTAATTCTCTGTATGTGTAATCTTAAGTTTGGGGGGCAGTGAGGAAATAGAAGAAGATAATTCCTTATAAGACTGTGTGTCGTGAGTTGGCTATTGGTGATAGTAAGCTTGCTGTCCCATTTTTGTTTGCTCTTGATGCATCTCTAACATTTGTCAGAGTTCACTCCTCATAGAACTCTTCAATTTATTCTAGACATCTTTCATTCACCCCATTCACCCCAGTCAGTTTATCACAGAGCCTCATGCTCTAAAAGTCCTAACGTCCAGCAAATGGTCCATCTCTAGCATAGTTACACCTGAAGTTGACATTGCCAGAGAGCCCACTGAATCCTTGGTTTTATCCTTGCCAAATGGAGGTAGTGTTGACATCCTCCTGGAATCCCCATTTCTGACTCCCTCCATCTCTTTCTTTATCCATTGACCATATTCCAGTAGAACTACTAGATCAAATGGTCCCTTTAATGAATTAGAAAATTTACCCTTTCTCTTAAGAGATGAATCACGGCACCAGGTCTCACATCTTGACTTTAGAACATGGGCTCTACTTCAGCCCTCATCTGCAATCTTAGCTGGGTGCTCTTGTCAAGGGCACGGCCCCTGTGATCATACATGGCAGCCTGAGTTTTGTGTGAAGTTTGCTAGACCAGTCACTGGGCACTCTCAGTGTAAGATGTAAGAAGCTACCCCTCACCAACAAGGTCATATTGAGTGAGAATTGTTAGCATACCAACAACCTTATAGTAGTAAGCTTGAATTCCTTGCTCCTGACACAAAAGTAAAAGGATGAAAGAAAGATTGCTGCTGCAGAAACTCTGCATGATGTCTAAAAGCAATCTTGCAGGGGCGCCTGGGTGGCTCAGTTGGTTAAGCGACCACCTTCGGCTCAGGTCATGATCCGGGATCGAACCCCACATTGGGCTCCCTGCGCGGTGGGAAGCCTGCTTCTCCCTCTCTCACTCCCCCTGCTTGTGTTCCCTCTCTAACTGTGTTTCTCTCTGTCAAATAAATAAAATCTTAAAAAAAATAAAATCAAAGCAATCTTGCAGACTCCATTTTATAACTGTAAATGGTAAAAGTCTCCGCACCAATTCTCTTCCTGGCTACTGAGACCGGGGGAGTCATGTGACTTCTTTGAAGTTGTCCCTAGATCAGTGGTTCTCAGCTTGGGGCAGTTTGGTGCCCTTGCGGACATTTGACAAGGTCTGGAAATTTTTTCCGTTTCAAAACCGGGTGGGAGGTGTTACTCCCATCTTGTGGGTAGAAGACAGGAATATTGGTAAATCCTGCAATGCACAGGAGAGCACCCTCCACTGCCAACGGGGAATCATCCTGCCCAAAATGTCTGTGCTGAAGTGGAGAGGTCCTGCCTTGGAGTACTGAGTACTCTGGGTCTGGAAATGACCTTACCCCAACCTCTCACATCAAAGAACCAGGAAAGCTAAGTTCTCACTTGATTTTTTACTTTGGTACAAGTCTAGACAAATCTTTGTCTCAATTTCTTTTATCAAATATAATGAAAGTATCCGTGGTATTGACTTCATAAAGTGGGTGACGAGAATTACAAAATAGCTATGAATATTCTTTGAAAAAATTTCAAAAAGCCACAAGACTCATTATTGATGCTATGTTGAGAGGTTTCCAGACACAAAAACATTCTGGCTGACTACAGCTGAATTACTCTCTGCTTTATCCCCTTGCTTAACTGTAACATCAAACAAACCATTTTAGAAACACATCCCTTGTTTAAACACAGGGTAAGTTCTCTAGATGAGAGAATTTGCTGGAGTGATTGTCTTTGGTATTTATCTTTTCCTACACTCTATTACTTCCCTTGTCATAACTTTTTTTTGCCCATGTTGACATAGTATATTATCTACTTCCCTGAAAAAATTAAAGTTGGGCTAGTTTATGAATTAATAACATCGTCTAAAATACCATCATTTTTTATCAGAGCCTGAAGAGAATCTGAATAATTTTTAACTTGACATAAATGAAATAAATTGACCTTGGGATAGCACAATTGTTAATGGTCATTAACACAAACACACATTAAATGGGATGGAACATTACTGAAAATTGATGTACATATAAAAATTGTTCCATAGGTCCCCATTAAAACAGTGCTGAAGGTAAGGTGAGTTGGGCCTGATTATAAACTTATTATCAAGATGTGGCCATTTTACCAAAATAGTATCGTACCTTCTTAGAGTGATTCTTTAGTCAGCAATCCAATTGTAAAACCTCCTCTTGAGAGTTAAGAGGGATAAACTGGAAAATATTAGAAATATGCATCAAGGATGCATTGCAGCCTAAAAAGAGTATGATGGAGGAAGGCATTCAGTTTGCTCCTTTTGGAGTCTGTTTAGAAGGTGTTTCTATCATGTCAGGGTGCCACATAGCCATGTCATGGTGCTACATAGCCATGTGTGGATAAAACATATTAGTCCTAGGGAAAAAGATATCACAAGTGGAAGAAAACTCTCCACTTCCTATTTGATGATTCCATGACCATACAGAAATGACACATCCGATATTCTCTGTTTTTCTCTGGAATCTTAGAAAGGAATCTTAGGCACATACCATTATTCTCTTGTGTCTTTGATTAAGATTAGGATACTAGCTATAGTTATATTTAAATTCACTCTATCCTTTAGGTTTTAGTGCTCCATCATTTGATTTTCCTTGTGTTCAGCTCTCTAACCCATGCCTTACCATTCTCCCATTTGCTGTGTCCTGTTGAATAGAAATAAGAGGCCACACAGTGCTTTAGATGCTATTCTTGATTTTGCCAGGGAAAAAGGAGCGAAGATTTCATGGCATATTTGGGGTACTGATAAGAGTGTAAGGGATGGGACTTGAATACGGGTAAATACCCTTTGCTTTCTTCACCCATAGACATTATTGCATTGGCTTCCTTTTCTGACAGTTTTTCTTTATAAAACACCTTTTTTATACTCCTTCAAAATGCTGCAGGTTGGGGCAGGGAAAGAGAGGTGGTAAATTGGCTTGTAAATCTGTAAATTGTGATGTGAGCCCTCCTTCTCTCAGCACACAGAATGCAGGTGTCATGGATCAAGGTGAAAGTATCCTTCACAGGTGCATAATCAATTAAGTCATTGCTGAGTTTGCTTTATGGTTGTAATGTAGTTGCTGAAATAGTGTAACAAAGCATTCCCAAACAACAGCCAGAATTTAAATTGCTACTTACTCCAGATTGACAGATAGTATCACTGATGAACAGATGGGCTTTGGCTCACCTGCGGTTCCCAGGACTTTGAGGGCAGCTTGCTGCCTTGTTCTAGATGATGCCCCACCCATTTCCAGTGCCCAGTAAGCGTAGTGGTTTTATTAAATAATACCAATGCTGTCAAGTGCTTCATATTTCTCACCCAGGAACATTCACAATTCTGTGCTTCATGTACTTTCTAATTCTTCACGCTCAATGATAGCAATGAAAATTAATTACTCTGAGATTGTGAACGTCGCCTTGACAAATCATTTCTATTCTGTTAAATAAAATTTCCATTGGTGAAACCTGGAGGTTCCTGGATTCTCTTCTTTTGCCCTAATCCCTGTTCTTCCTCCTTCTGCCCTAAGATTTTTTTTTTTCTTAGAAATGCCAAAACTGAAGAAGAACAATTGCCTCTTAATTTAGGTTTGGGATTTAGCTGTGATTTATTTAAAAATCTTCCTAAGTGTGGCATTTGAGTCTACATGAAATTCCCAATTCTTGATTCCTGTAGCTCAGCCAAATGTGTTGTTTTGATTTCTGAGCTGCACATTCCTGGGAGCATGGGTCTCATTTGTCTGAAAAAGAGAGATGTAAGCTCGTTTGAAGTTTTAGTTGATTTACAGTTCTTCTCTGACCTTTGCTACTTATAGCTGGCAGAGAATGAAACCAGACATGTCAATCACTGTTTAGATTTTATGAACTATTGACTGTTTCTTGAAGGATTGTAATGCTTATTTTATTGGCCTATTGTACCATAGTAGGAGATTTATAGAGTGTCAAGAAAATGAAAACCATGGCTGGCTAGCATTATACAGATCGGCTGGCAATATAGTCATTGAAATTAATAACTATCAATTAAATGTAAATGCACAGAAATCACATGTAAGAGAGAATAAAAAGCATTTTAGTCCCTAGATCTTTTTCACACTGTCATATTTAATGCTCCATAAATAGTCGAATTAATGAGTTTTCCTGATTTTTACTTAGCTGAACTCTTTCTCTTAGTAGCTTTGTTTAAATTTCATAACTTCCAAAGGAAGACTCTACAAGTCACTACTTATTTGGATTGTTATGTGGGAGGGCTTACTCTTTTTCTGCTTTACCCTCACTTATACTTCAAAGATTTTTAGCTCTTGGTAGACTGCCATTCTCTCCACACAATTCCTACCCTAATTACTGGAGATTTCTAACACTCCAGCCTCTCAGGTTTTTGAACTTCTGTCTTCCAGTGATTTTTGTCCTATATCCTGCCTTACACAAACTCTCATTCCATTGTCCTTTACCCTGCATCAACAGTTCTCAAAGTGGGGTTCAATGGAACCTAAGGTGCCCAGGACACAAGGGTTAAAAAACCTATTTTCATAATATTATTAAGATGTTACTTCTCTTTTTTACTCTCCTTCTTTTATGAATATACAATGTTTTCCAGAAGCTACATGACATGTAATATCACAATAAATTAAATATAGAAGCAGATGTGAGACTCCAGCCCTCTTCTCTTCAACCAGACGTTAAAGAGATTTGCAAAAACAATGTCACCCTTCTCACTACTTTTGTTTGTTTGTTTTGTTTTGGAAAATAGTTATATTTTACACAAAATATGTTATGTTGACATTTAATTGGTTTTATTATTTCCTTAATTAAGTAAATATTTTAAAAATTCATGTTTTAATTTCTAACCCAGTAAATATTAATAGATATAATCTACATAAAATATTTTTGCCATCAGTTATTTTATGAGTGTCAAGGGGTCTAGCAACCATGAGATCATGACCTGAGCTGGAATTGAGTCAGATGCTTAACTTTCTAAGCCACCCAGGCCATTATTCCCATTTTGTAGAACTGAGTTACAAGGAGTTATTTAAGTGGGCCAAGCTTTTCATCCCACATATTAATCATGCAAATGTTTTTATTCAAGTTTAGTTAAGAAATTCCTTAATATGCATTATTAAACGTTCTAAAGTTACATGGAGAATAATGCATTTTTACATATTTAATATGTGTGTCTCAAATCTACTGCAGCTCTTTTTTGGAAGATCAACAAACAGAAAATTCTTTTTTTTTTTTTAAATAAACTTTAGTTTCAGAAGAGTTTCGGAGCACAGAAATATTGCAAAGAGAGTGCATTGAATTACCACGTGGCCCGATCCCAGTTTCCCTGTTGTAATCACATGACCATGGTATATTTGTCACAACTAATGAACCAATGTTAATATATTATTATACATACAGTTCACATTTCTTTTAGATTCCCTTTGTTTTTACCTAATGTCCCTTTTCTGTTCCAGGATAGGGCACAACTCCTTAGGTTCTCCAGAGTATCACACTTAATTTTTCTTGTTTTCTAAGACTTTCCTTGGTTTTGATGATCTTGACAGATTTGAGGAGTACTGATCAGGTGTTTTATACAATGTTCCCAAGTTTTTAAAGTGTGCATATATGAATTTTTATAAATGGTACAGATTATATTACTCTTTTATAACAAATGCATATAAATGTAGAAACATTAAAAAACAGTCATTTTAAAGAACTTTCTTCTCATCACTCTTCAAAAGCACCCTTTTAAAATTTATTTTATTTTTTTATTTTTTATTTTTTCCATAACCCAGCAACCTATTCCACCCCCCGCCAGCAACTCTCAATTTGTTCCCTGGCTGCAAAGTATTCCATTGTATATATATACACACCACATCTTAATCCATTCATCTATACAGGGGAATATTACTTAGCCATCAAAAAGAATGAAATCTAGGCATTTGCAACAATGGGGATGGAACTAGAGGGTATTATGCCAAGGGAAATAAATCAGTCAGAGAAAGAGAAATATCATATGATTTCACTCACATGTGCAATTTAAGAAACACAACAGATAAACTTAGAGGAAGGGAAAGAAAAATAAAATAAGATGAAAACAGAGAGGGAGGCAAACCACATGAGACTCTTGGAAACAAACTGAGGGTTGATAGAAGGGAGGGGTGTGAGGAGATGGGATAACTGGGTGATGGGCATTAAGGAGGACACGTGATGTAATGAGCACTGGGTGTTTTATACAACTGATGAGCCACTGGATTCTACCTCTGAAACTAATAATACAGTATATGTTAATTAAATTGAATTTTAAAAAAATTTAAAAACTCTATTGTATTTTAAAGGTCTTTTCACAGATGAATTGCATCGATAACTTCTTACAGTACTTTGTATCCATTTAGCTTTTATTTTCCTGCCATTGCTTGTGAGATTACAACGAAGTGAATAGATTAAGTGTGACTATCTCTGTAATTTTTCCTCAGACTCTTTTCTTTATTCTGCCTAAGATAGTTGTTCCATTAATGTCATTATATAAATTTTATAGGAGAAAACCACTAATTTTGAAAAAAATGAAAGAACTCGTTTTCTGTTAACAGTGTCTTTTATGATACATTTGTGATTCTGCAGTACACAGAAAGTTAGGTTTTTTTTTTCAGAAAGTTAATTTTGATGTATTTTATTTTTGAAATAGAATTTAGCAAGCACAGTATACTAACTCATGTTAGAAATATCTATACTGGGGCACCTGGGTGGCTCAGTTGATGAATGTCTGCCTTGGGCTCAAGTCACGATCCTGAAGTCTGGGGATTGAGCCCTGCATCGGGCTCTCCACTTGGCAGGAAGTCTGCTTCTCCCTCTCTCACTCCACCTGTTTGTGTTTCCTCTCTAGCTCTGTTTCTCTCTGTCAAATAAATAAAATCTTAAAGGAAAAGAGAAATGTCTATACTTCCATCAAACTTTAGAGAGAACATATCACCACATATAGACTGTTGTCCTCATTCTTTTTCCTTCCAGTTCTCAGATGGATGTTGTGTATAGCCTTCCACAATTCTATTTACTCATACAGGAAGGCATATTATTTTGTCTCCGTATCACGCATGCGTGCATGTATGCATGTGTGCATCTTCAGCTAATTTCTACCAAGGAAAAAGAGAATAAGGGTTACCTTTAAACATGAATGAAAAAGTTATGGATCAGAGAGGGTCAAGATGGCGGAAGGCCAGGTGACCGCATTTCAGGGAGTTCCCTGAAGAGAGCTGAATTCCAACAAAAAAACCACTACAAGACCACCGTGAACACCCATGAAACCAGCCTGAAATGTGATATTTCCCACTTCTGGACCGCCACGAGAGACAAAGAACATCGGCAAAAAGGTAGAAACAAATTGGAGGG